>JAEIIU010044387.1:0-17316 GCA_018874675.1 Drosophila baimaii
AGATGCCAGATTTCAGATGCCAGATCCCACATCTCACGGCCCAGCACCCGCGATGCCAGCGCGCCTGGGCGATACTTTGGCGGTTATTACACACTGGTGATGGGAACGTGAAAGGAAGTTCTATACATATATATTCTTGGTCAGCAATGGTAACAGTCTTGGCTATAACAGAAGTTAATTCCAGATTTTACAACAGTTGTTAAACGAATCCCTTGAAGCTACTGTAATTAAATTAGCCATTAAAAATTACTTTTTAAAGGAGAACAAATATATATTAGAAAGAACCAAGGAAATAAAAAAGATTTATGATCAATGAGTGGTCTTTTCTGTTTACAAATCAAGTCTATGATCATTGATTTAAGGCATGTAATAAAAAATACCTTTATTAATTATGGCTTATATGGGTAACTAATAAAATCAAAGAAGTTATAACTTCGGTTATGGTTTGGTTTCCTACTAACTTAATTACACGTTAACAGTTACGGTTGAATATATCTGAGCTTATATAGGTTAATGAATTCGTTTTCTGCTGCATCTTAATAATTAAATCAAGTACAAGAGCTGGAATAGACTTAAACAAATCTCAATCTAATGAACTTTTATATAAATTAAACCTACTTTTTACTTATTGTAAATTCCCTTGATTATATTTGATTTTTTTTAATATTTAAAGACCCAGGATAGTTACCTTCCTGAAGGTTATTCCCAGAACTGCCACCTCTAGGTGCTACTGTGCTAAAGGTTTAGCATGCGGAAAATTAACATGCGGCTCAGTTCGGTTCGGTTCGGCTGGCCCTCAACTTCTCCACACTTCCCTTCACTCGGTTCGCGATGTGTCTTCTCTGCGTGTTTCCCAGTTAACCAAAGAGAAGGAGAGACACACACAGAGAGAGAGAGAGGGAGAGGGGGCAGAGACACGGAGATTTCCCTGGTGAGAAAAGCCAACGGGCAGCTGCTTGTGAGCTTCCGAGGGGCAGATTGAGCGTGTGACCAAAGTCAAGTGCAGTGAAAAGTAATTAACTCGGATTGGCGGGGCAGCGGAATCCGTAAACTCCATGGACTCCGTGGACTTAGTGTGGACTCAGTGGACGACCCAGTGGGTGAGCGACCACCAGACTTTCGAATTATTGAAATCAAATGGTTTTGATTATTAATTTTAATTCTGGGAAAGCCATCACAGCCAGCGAGTGATCCACACACTGATCCGAGATCTGACACAATCCCGAATCGATTCGATTGGCAGTCATAGAGGGAAGGCAAGCAAGGCCTATTAAAATATTTGATTGGACCACCGACGGAGTGAGAAAGAGTCTCTCCTCCGCTCTTTTATTCCCTGATTGAAACATAAAATTCGTCACAGCCCAGCCCTCTAAATGATTTCTCCAACGGCTATTTTTAGTGAGAGGAGGTGGAGGAGGTTGAGGAGGAGGAGTCGTGCGTTGGGGAGATGTTTCCCAGAACTGTCCCAATCTAATGCAATTTGACATGCAACAAGGCAAAGTCAGTCACCGACTCCGGCAGCAGAAGCAGCCGCAGACTCCCCCACATGGATGCACTGAAAGAAATTTTATTTTATTTATTATTTTACAGAGTTATTTCATAGATAAAAACGTCTGAAGATTATTTATATTTCTATAAAAAATATATAACAAATGTCAGCAAAAAAGAAAGCAAGTAGTGTGACCATGTTATCTGTTATACTGCATGGCCATGCCATATGCCTTAACTACATGGTCACACTACGTGCTTTTTATCACTTCTTTTTACACAATTTAAATTCACTTTAAATATATGTAACTCGATTTTTGTGTTTATACTTTGAGTTTCTACTTCTAAAACTAATACAAATTATTATTATTGTTTTGATCGCATTTTCCCAGTGCATAAACTGCTCTTCTTTTTTGACCAGGGACCAACGGACGGGAGGATGACACTTGTCTCCGACTGCAGATCCTCCCCCTTTTCAACTCCCCCTTCACATCTGTTTAGGGCTGTTCTTTTTTTCCTGTTTTTTTTGAGAATGCATATCAAGCTCATTACATTGCAAATTGCAGACGCAGATTCAGTTTCTTCGAATAGTTTTCCCTGCAAGATTCGTCTCTGAAGTTCAACAGACTCAACAGACTTCCTCCACTGGGTTGCCACTTTTCACACATGATGTCCCTGTGCCCCGAGAGTGGATCATCCTCTTGGTTGGTGCGGGTGCACACACGCCCCAAGTATGTGTACATATATATATATGGGTATATATCTGTAGAGATCTGCAGACAATCTGTGGAACAATGTGATAAATCTTCTGCTCTGCCAAGTGCAGGCGACGCTGGGTGGGAGTGTTTCCTTCGGCACTCGTCTCGTCGTTTCGGGCTGAGAGGTACTCATAGTTTTTATGGGTATATTATATATGGTCTTGGTTTGTTATGGATCAAAAGAAGTAATAAAAAATCTACACTATTCTACGCCTAAATCCCTTCTTAAGGATATTTGTAAAATAAAGTAAATTAATATTTATATTTTAGAAATATTCAGGAGATGTAATTCAAAGTACAGGGTACAAGATGCAGGTGAAAATCGGTATATATAACGATCGTGGCCTCTTCGCTCCATTGCTCCACTGCAAGTGCAATGTTCAGACGGGGCAGACATCACCTCCTCTGTCCTGTGGCATTCCCCTTAACCCACCAGGCCCCCCTTAACCCCCTCGACTTCATTGACTCTTTACCAGGTCTTGTGCCTTGCAACACCAACGCAGCCAACAACTTGTACATCATTTTCAATGCTAAGGCAAAATGAAGAGCAGCAAAAAAGAAGGCGATGTGATGTTCATGTGGCTTGCAGATTTAGTCAGCTATTTCTTCTTTTTTTTGTTTTTGTAGTTCTTTATTTATTTATTTTTTGCTTCACCCATAGTTGAGGGCAAATTACAAATTCAAATTTAATTAAGTAAAAAATTAAACAAACATGCAGACGCGTCTGCGTTGTAGTTTGTCAATCTCTCAAGGAGGAGGAGGAGGAGGAGGCGGCGGCTGCGACAAAAGCGGGGCCAGCGTCTGTCAATGTGACAAGCGACAAGCGGTGGAACATGGAGAATTCTCTCGTTCTTGGGTTCCCTCACTCTCCGCTCCCCTTCCTCCGGAGCGGGGAGATGCAAATCAATGGCATCGACATCGGCACTTCAATCGATTGTCTCTGTCTTATTCGCACCACCTCTAAGTACACCGGAGGAGCCGGAGGAGCTATAAATGTTTCAATTAAAATAAAATAATATGCCCACTCCGACTGCGGGGCTTGCCTTTTATGGCGTCGTCGTCGAAGGTGTTTGCTCCTCCGACTTCTGCACATTTCTCTTCGTTCTCTCTGCCCAATGGATAATTGCACGAACCAGGCCCTGGCCAACCACCAACTGTCCAGAGTCGCCACCCAAGCACCTATGAATTATGAACCACAATTTGTGTCCGGCAGGTATCAATTTGCATTGGGCATTGGAAATAGGGCTGTCCCACCGGAGCACGAGCGAGCACCAGCGAACCAGCGAGCATTCAATTAGGAAAATCACAGTGTTCGAGGGGAATTGCGCAATCGGGAGATCGGGATTTCAAGGATATTTCAGGGGAGGAATTTGTAATTGAAATTTTCTGGATCTGAAAAAAAAACTATGGGGGAATATTAATAAAGTTATTGCAAAGAGTTCTCTATGTTCTGTGAGATTCAAAGGATTTCAGGTCACTCAATAAGTGATTCAGGCAAAGAAGAAGGCACGCAGTGTGACCTTGCCACATGCGTAACAAAGTGTGACCAAGGCAAACCATGTCACACTGGAAACATTAACATTTGAGACTATTAATAAAGAGTCCTCTATATTCTGTCAGATTCAAAGGATTTCTGGTTATTCAAAAACTTATCAAGGCAAAGCTAAGAAATGACAGCAAGGAAGAAAGCACGCAGTGTGACCTTGCCTCCTGCGTTAGATAGTGTGACCAAGCCAAGCTATGACACACTGAAAACATTAACACTTATTCATGTTCTTTCAGATTCAAAGGATTTCTGGTTATTCAATAACTGATCCCAGACATAGCTCAAGGCTTTAAGCATTCCCAAACCTGTCATAACCGATTTCAGTTATAGAATTTCCCCCGCTTCGGCCAGGCAGACAAATCGCCATGACTAATCACAGTTCAGTGACTCTGAGGCGAAGCCCGGCCCAACGCAGTTCCAGTGACTTCTTCCCACCGCCATGTGGCACCTCCTCCTCCTGCTCCTCCTTCTCCTCCTCCTCAAACCATTCCCATCTAAACTTTAGATGCGTTGCCGTCCATTTGCCATCCATCAGAGGCAAAGAGGGAACTCGGAGCCGAAATGCATTTGCATTTTGCATAAAGTTGGCAACGTTTTGGCCTGCAGGGCGCATTCGGAATCGCGCTTTGTCAACGGTACTTTGTGCCATAAAACGTTTAGCCAATCTGAGGCTGTCTGAGGCTGGCTAACAGACCAACTCACCAAGTGACTAACACACACACACACACAACACACAACACACACCGCAAGACAACCTGTTGCTGGCAGCCAACTAATTATGGAATCAAATGAGCGGAGCAACGACATTAATAATGGAATATTTAGCATTGAGTTTATTGGCGGCACCTACATGAAATCATCATTAAATGTTGCAAACTCGTTTGCCGCAATTTGTGGCAGCATTAGACGATTCGCTCCCGCTGTCTGCCTGCCATCAGGATGTGCCTGCCCTGCCCCATTGCCACAGCCGGAACGTGACTGTTCCGACGCCGCCTTGGAACTGGGGGATCTCGGAACTTGGAGCTGCCTCGAAGGCAATTGATTTGACTTCCGCTCGATTCGACCTCAGTCAGGAAGTGGCCCGACAAAGTCTGAACCCTTTTCAATATAAATCAATTTCGATATTTGCCCATCGACTGGCGTAAGACAGGGCAGTGAGTTTTGGGGACTTGTGTATATATTTTGAGGAATTTGTAATGCTCTTTATATAAAATATGTTATCCAGTTTAATAAAGATTTTAATATCCTTAATAATGGGGAGTTTATAACTATCTAAGAATTCTTTATGAAACACAAAGTATAAAGAACCTTCTTATCATTATCTGACTGCTAAAGATCCCTTGAAACCTTTCTATATTAACCAGTTAATACAAAAATATCCCATAATATATATTTAACAATTATATTATATTATTCTTACTCTCAATACCCCCTTATCCTAATTCATAAAACACCTCTTAGTTAGGGTAAAAACCAAATGCAAACGGAACTCGCAACATACGTCAATATGTGGCAAAAAGGACAAGCCAACTTGGCAACAAGGACACACCAAGAAAAAAAACTGTGGAAAAAGAAGAGCCAAAAGCCAGAAAAGAAATCTCAAGACATTTCAAATTTAAAATGCGATTTTCCCAAGAGCGCGGCAAGAGAGAGGGAAGGACCGCTCTCTCCGCACACATATGCCAAGTCAAATTGAAAGGATAATTCGCCCGCAAACACCCTCCTGGGTGCATATGTGTGTATGTGGGTATCCTTGGGCGAGTTTATCCAAGTCCTCGACTCCTCCTCCCCTGGAGTTGGCTGGCAACTGAAGTCTACTGCTGATGGCATGCTAACACGCCTTTGAATTTGCCAATTGCTGTTGGCGCACGTACAAAACACTTAAATTCCCACAGCCAGAGGAACTGGAATATCCTTATGCACCCCGTGCACTCCGTATTCCATATTCCCCCACGGATATATATGTGTAGTATATATAGGGGCAGCGGCAGTGGCTGCTGACTGTCTGCCCGCCTCAATGGAGCAACTGAAGCAACTGGAGCTGCAACTGGGAGCCCTTGGCCTGCCGCAAGTCGAGGCACGTTTAAGAAATAGAATTTTTAAGCAAGTGCCGGGCCAGGGCAAAGGGTTTCCCAGTGGATTAGGATTTGGCTACCAAGTACGTCAAGGAATCAAGGGAGTATCTGTGGGATTAATGGAAAAATTAAACTAAATTATCACAAAATAAAATATTAAGATCTACGAAATATAATAGAAAGATAATAACTTGTCTTTATATTATTTATATTTTCATATGATTTATTTTGTATTTTTTATATAATAACATAAAGAAATACCTTCTAAAAAATAAATTAAATGTCCAAGTACCTTAAAAAGTTAATAGTTTTTTTTCTACAAATTTTAGAAAAAGTATTATATATTTTAGACGCTATTTTAGAAATCAAAATGTTTGTCTTAAAGAAGAAATATATTTTCTAATCAAAAAAACATTGCTATATGCTTAAAAACAATTAAATGGTAGCTAAATATAATATAATTTCCTAATGAACTTTTCGATAAATTCAAGTACAACAGAATACATTCATTTAAAATATTTTTAAATAAAGATAATGCCCCTCCAATACTCCTATGAACAGAGGTATCCCATAGTCCTCACCCTTAACCCCTTTCTTATTAGTTTCACTAACTCTGTGAAACCTCTCCCTCACAATAGAACCTCAGTTCCCCCCTTCGGCTGCATCTGTTAGCACCCTTTCTAATGAATGGCCATCGGTTCAATATGATTTCCTGCACGATTTGTTTGTTAAAAGGCAATTAGTGGATACAGGCGCACTCGCTGACCTGGCGTGCCTTATTCCTCCCTCGTCGACTCTGGAACTTTTTGAGGCAAGTGGCACAAACTCACACGAGACGGTGGCGACTGCTGCATAATAAATTCGCTAACCACGTAATGCTGCAGCTGCAGTGCAGGGATTTCGTATACATTTTTTATGCGAAACACCCGCCAGGAGACAGCGAAAGAGACGGCAAAGGACATAGAGGCGGCAGCAGCAGACAGGACTCGAAACTTGGGTCAGAAAGTTTAAGGCAAAGTCAAGAGTTAACAATGCGGCTTCAACGTGTCGCAGGACCTGAAACTTCCTCTATTTGTTCTTCCCTCCTTTTTTTTTTTGTTGTGGATTTTCGGTGACTTTAAGTTTGCCTTCTAATTGGATTTGCTGAACTCAATAAAAACGGAATTAAATCCACTTTCTTGGTGTGACCACTGAGGAAACCCTTCACCCCCCTCCCCCCTCCACACTGACCATTGACCAAAGTTTTTGGCAGCCATTATGAATAGACAAGTGCACACATTTCGAAGGAGTTGCCTCTCCTCCTCACTCTGGGAGTTGAGTTTTAGTGAGTCGCCGAAAACTTTTGCATATTAAAATGGCATAAAAAGCAATGGCCACAATTTTCGTTGCCAATTGCATAAAAAAGAAATCTCTGGCAGGTTTTTATGTTGCATAACCAACGAGAGCAAAATTCCAACGTTGCGTATGCGCGTTTTTTGTCCTTTTTTTTTGGTTTCTTTCTTTTTTGGCGGCAGCAACAGCAGCAGCAGCAGATAAAATGTCATTAAGCTAAAGTGCAACAACACAAGCCAGGAGGAGGAGGAGGAGGGAGTGAAGAAGGAGTAGGAACAGGAGCAGGAGGAGCAGCAGCTGCCCACACAGTGGTCAAGAAAAGTACTCACACATTGCGTGACGACGCCTTCGCATGCCGCAAAACAGCAAAGGCAAACCCAATGCAACAGCAGGACATGGCTATGTGGATATGAGGGATATGGATATGGGGGATACGGTGCTCGAAGGAGGCTCAGCAGGCAGAAACGGAGCCGAGCCTCCTCCTGTTGGCCCAAAGATTACGCGCACGATATGCTAATTTACACGAGGCCACGCTTGGAGCGAAGGAATTGCCGATGGAGAGATGGCGATGGCGCTGCCTTGTTGTGGGCGATGACACGATGGCCACGCAACGGTTTCAAGCAAGCACTGAGAGAAATATTAATACCCTCTGCTAGGTTTTAATATTAGGATATTAAGTATGTTATATTAGGATATTTAAAAAGATATTAAATAAGACTTTAATCTCATCAAATCTACATATAAGCTCAAGCAATGTTTTTTATGAAGCAGAGTCAACATGTTAGTAAGTTTAGGACTCTTAGTGTTTGTTACAAATGTTGATAAATATTTTAAACATTAAATATTAATTCAAATATTATTATTCTCATATAAAGCTGACTTTAAATTAAAGGAGAATGTAAAAGAAATCTTAGGGACTTCCAGTACCTTCAACTTCTGTCTTAGCTTGTTGCTCCTAGGAGTTGTTACCAAGAAAAATGCATCTTGGTATGAAATTATTACCGGGTTCCCCTCTTTTTTCCCAGTGCACCTGCCTGATCGATATCGGGCACAGAAAAATGTGGTAAATACAAGCAATCGAGTTGTAATAAATTTCAAGTGTAGCGCGCACCCGCGCCCCAAAAAAATAAACCAAAGGAGGAGGCGCAGAGTGGGAACTTGTTGCACGCATGTTGACACACGCATGTGTGTGTGGAAGGAATCCAAGGGAAAATGAGAGCCAAGAAGCTTGGGGGGAAAGGCCGTTAGAAAGGCCAAGCAGGCGAAGAGCCGAAAGTCGTTGATATCTGGCAAACATTTCACCTGCATGGCGCCCGAGCAGGGACCACAAAAGAGGCTCCTTTCGCCCCCCCTGACATTACTCCCCGAGGCCATTATACCTCGCCTCTTATACTCTCTCTTTCCCTCTCTCTTGACCAACTAAACTTTGCGGTTTGCCAGCAGCACTTAAATATCGACTGCAGCCTGATGGGGCTGTTGTTGCATGCAACAAGCGTCAATCACCCGCACAAAACTGAATACAAAAAAAATCAACAGAAAGCAGCAACAACAGCCAGGCGACTGTAAACTGCAACAACCGTTGCCTGTTTTGCTATGGAAAATTGTTGATTTGCCGCTTGATTGCGTGCGTGCTGGCAAAAAAAAAAAACGCTGCAAAAATAACAAGTGGGGGCGAAGAGCTGGGAGCTGGAGGCCCCTGTGGCACCTGCACCTGACCGACCATCATCGGGTGATTATAGAATTGCACTTAGAGCCAACGGGAAAGGAAATGCAAAAGAAAGTTTTATGCCTTGAGGTTTGGGATGTCTGCCATTAAAGCGCCACCCATTGTCAGCGGGTGAGCACGGATCGGAAAGCTATATACCTATATAGGTAACACGAGACGTAGGCCAATATTAGAGTTAGTATAAAATCTACGAAGCTATGGACCAGACTAAAAGATACTCCTGTTATTTGAGAGATTATAATAGATAAATATATATGATATAAAATTCTATTAGATTATATTAGGTTAGCGTTAAGGTCATAAATTTAGAAAGAGCTTTCTTTAATAAAAAATAATATAAAGCAAATACATTCCTCTATCCTCAATTCCTGTAGTGCAAACCCTCACAACCCACCTTATCCTGTACCATCCATAGAGTGACGTACACATCCCCCTCCTGCTCAGCCGCTCCACATCATTGGACTGTGCTCTTTTATGACACACATTTTTATGCCGGAAGTCTGCCCCGTGGCTTTGGAAAAATACAGCAAAAAAAAAAAACCACGACGAGGAGGAGAGATACCAAGGGGCGAGTCAACTTGGCACCCAACTGGGTGAGTTGAGCCAAGAGCCAAGAGCCTGGGAACGGAAGCTGTTCCTCCTCAGACTCAGGCCTGCCCAGCGGCAGTCATTAACAGCTTTGGAAGCCGCGCCGAGGCCTGGTAATTAAGCGTCCTTCGCCGCTGCTGCTGAGGAGGGACGACAGTGCGGCAGGCACGAACAGCCGTCAGGTGTTAATGGAAAATTTGCATTTTCGCTTTAAAGTTCGCTGGGCTGCGTTTGTTAATGCCTTGCGACGCATCGATTCGTCATGAGCTGGTTAATTGAATGTTTAAATGTTAGACAGTCGGCGGAGTCGAGAGTGAAGGGTGGCCAGCCAGCAAAAGCCAAAAGCTCGTTGAGGGGCGAACTCAATTGATTTGGCAACGGTTGTAAAAGTCAACGGAAACCGTCTAAATAAAACAGAGAGAGCGATACCAGCTCTTAGAGGCTTAGATCGGGCAATCCAACCCAACTTAGCCATGGGATCTTCAGCTTTTAGGATATTACAAGAACTTTCTTAGAAAAAATTTAATTTGGGAGAGGTTTTATTAACGCATTAACATTAAATTCTAATTAACAAATAATTAACAGAATATCTTTAGAGGGTAATGTCTTCAAGTCTAAACTGGCATCTATTAACCATCTCTGACTTCTTTTTTTAAAGATTCCTTGTCAGAGATTTTCCCTGGAAAAGTTGAGGCAAAATTATGAGGCATGAGGAATGCTGGCGATGGCCATTTTTCGCCACATTGTCCTCACAGCTGCTCCTGCTGCTCCTTGGGCCTAGGTGGCAGTGAAGTGGTGATCACTGGACAGTGGGGACAGTGATTATGCCACCACGATAAGCATATTGGTCGAACAGCGCGATCCAAAGAGCGATTGGCGCACCAAAGTGGCAAGAGCAATTTGTAGCCGGGTGAACGTGCAGCGAACCGAAAACGGCAGCAAATCCGAGCCAGGCCAAGCATTTCATTTCATTTTTTTATTTTATTTTTTTTGTGGCTGCTACCGCCGCGGCAGCCGCTTAATTAATAGACGGCCTCAGTCTCAGATTGTGCTGACCACTTACCACTTGCATATGATCAGTATGTGTTGATTGGTGGCTGTGGATGCACTGGGAGAAACTACTAGTATGAGTAGGGGTTTCATAAAAAAAAATACAAAATTCTGGGTCTAAATTCACAATGCCTAAAGTATGTCCCAATGCTAGATAATTATTATAAATTGAAAGCATAAACCTACCTTAATTATTTTTCAATAGCATGCTTTAAGGCTAAGCAAAAAAATATATTACAAAGCAGATGCAGATAATTCAAAATGTTTAATTTTAGGCCATGTTTTCTTGTAAATAAATTCCATTTAACCAACCTTCATATCCCACAAATACTTGGCCACCCTTTTCCCCCAGTGCCTGTATCTGTATCTGTCTGCTGGCCGCCGTCGCCTATCGTGCTCGTATCTCTCGTCGCCGCTGCTTTTATGGGCCGTTGTGTGTTGACAATTTTTGCCATATGTGCAACGGCCTTCGCGGACGTTCTTGTCGCATAAATCAAGCTGCAGTCGCAGTTGCAGTCGCCGTTGCAGTCGCTGCTGCTGCTGCTGCTGCAGCTGCAAGTCACCCGGAGACGCGGTCGCAAAACAAAGACCGGGTTGGAAACACAAATCGCAAAACGGATCGAAGTGAATCGGAATTGCGGGTGTTGCTCGTTCCCAGCCTGCCACAACGGGTTTTCCGCTTAGGCGACCTTAGCAACTATGCAACGGCGACAGCGGCGACCGCGGCGACTGAGGCAACGGCCACTATCCAGCGGCGACAGCAATTTATTGCCCAGCCATCAATGGAAGTCAATGAGCTGCCACTCCTCCCAACCACCCAACCCCACTGTTTTGTTTTTTTTTCTCTAAGGTCGTTGCATGTGGGTGTAGGAACTGAAAAGTTACGGGGCTTGAGGGGAGAAGAAGTACTTAATCACAAACTTTAAACTTCACACGGTGCAAAAAAGTGATTTGTAATATTTATTTATTTAATTTAGAATTCTATAACATATTTTTTTCATAAAGAATATGGGTATTTTCAATATTATTTATTTTATCTTAGATTCCGATAAAGTATCGATATTTAATGAAAATGTTTATATGTAAATCGATATTTTACGATTTTTTGAAAATATCTAAGTGCAAAAATAGATATTCTCTTTCATATATCGGATAAATTTCCATCTACAAAGCCGCTTGAGCTTGTTTGGTTTGCAATTCTTACAAATTAGAGTGTTGCTTCGATATTATCGATATTTTAACGAAAAATTTAATATATTTCTATACCAAAAATATCGATAAATCAAACCTTACAATATTTTCCATATTAAATTGGATCTGATATTCTTTTTATAAATATATATCATATCATTATTTTACTTTAGATATGCATTTTTACTTCTACGAACACGCTTCCTTTACCTTTATATTCTTAGGGAATACATTCTTTATTTTTTTTCTCAGTGCATGTAACTGCACCTGCTGTCGCTGTCGCTGTTGCAGCTGCGCGGCGCATGCAAATTTGTGATTAAGGTCAGCCGGCAGCATCATCAGCGCATCTCAACTTGAGGAGCAACCACTTCACCTCAAAGCTGGCGGCATCCACAAGTCCGGGGGTTAAATCGCGAGAATGTTTGTCTATCTCCGATCGTGGGTGTCGCGGAAAAAGATGACTTGCCCCGAAGGCCAAGGGGCAAAGCTGTGTGGCTTTAACAAATAGAAAGAGTTAGCCTCGCTTGATTATATGATGCATAAATCTACTGAAAAAATGAATAGGTAATATCTTAATGAGAACCAGGACTTAACTTATCTTTTTACAAGATTATTCTAAGGTTGAAGGCAGAGATATAGCGTAAATATGTTCATTGAAATAATATCTATTACAAAACATTTTTTTCCCATTTTATTTAGAGCAATTTCTTATGCAGAAATGGAAACAAATCAATAAGTGATCCTTTATCTAATGTAATGAAATCCTCTTTAATGTTTGATTTATTTACTATAAAATGTAATGGAAGCAGCTTCATTAATCCTAACTCAAATCTCATAAAAATAATACTAAAAATCAGCAAATCGTTTATTCATTTTGCATTTACAATTCTTTTGATTTGTTCTTCGACTTTTGCACCAAAACTCTCTCACCATCTCTGTGCAATTTTGCGGCTGTTAACGACAAATGACATTCGGCAAGTCATGAATTTTATGGGCAGAGCAGAGCCTCTCGCAGCATGAATGGCTTCGAGTGGCTTCAAGTGGCTGCAAGTGAGTCTGATGGAGTGAAGAAAAGCTGCAAGCTGCGAGGGGCCCGTGGCAAGCGGGTTATGCGGGTGCCGCAGCCGAGGAGACCAAGGAAACCCCCCTTTCGAAATCCCATAGACCCCGCCGAGCAGGTTCCACCTGCCTGCAGCAGCTCCACCTTCCACCTCCCACCCCCTCTACCTCCTCTCTCTGCTGCAAGATCGCAACGTGGTGTAATTAATGCAGCAGCAGCTGCGCTTTGCCTTCTGCACCACCGCCCTCCCCTGAACCCTCGGCCATCGCACGCTTATCGCTGGCTGGCATATCGAACAAGAAAAGAAATCTTTTATAGTCTTTTGCGGTTTGTCTTTTGAATCATTTTGGCATGCATTTGGCATCGATTTAGAAACGTTCACCCAGGCCCAGCCCAGCCCAGGCCCGGCATCTCTGAGTGCGTGAGTGTGGGAAACGTGGCCCCAGTGCCCCACCGAGAGCACCATCGAATGTGCCCCACCGGGACACACCATGTTACACACAGAGAGAAAAGTTTACATTCCCATGGCTGCAGTCTAAGGATAAGTATCGAGAGGGAAACTGCTTTAAAATAACGACAAAAGTAACAATTTCATATTCAAAATATCGTAAAGTTTGATATATTAATATTTTAATTAAAGAACAATGTCGATATTATTGAACAAATATTCGAAAATATTCTTGAATATCATTATTATTATTTTTTATTATTTATGTGAGTTAAGTCTCTTCACTTCCACAATTGCGATATATTAAATAAGAATTTCGATATATAACACATAAATACAAACGTTAAGACATCGATTTTTATATCGGTCTTACTGTTAAATATCGATACAGTGTCGATAATTCGATATTTTTTAAACCCTGCTTTATTTATTTATTTAAATTTCTTCCCGGCAACTTAAATTTTAATGTGTAATTTTTTTTTAAAGAAAAAAAATACAAGAAATATGTAAATAAAAATTGTTGTGACTGCAGGCGGGTGAAATGAGCGATTCCAATCGCGTTTCTTGGCTCTTTTGGCGCTGCCAAACGGAGCGCAGCACCCGCCGCAGACCGATTGGAATCAGCAGTCAAGGCAACAGCAGCCGCAGCAGCAGCAGCAGGAAAGCAGCAGCAACTGCAGCAATTGCAGCACCACCGCCTCCTACAAGTTTTTCAATTCAATTTCTCGTCTGGCGCTTTGACAAGCGAATTTTTGCGTTATTTAATTTCTGTAGCCGCCACCGCCGCCAACTGCCAGATGAAACACGAGCGATAAGGCCATCCCAAATGTAAAAAAAAATGCATTTCATTTGCACTTGCACAGCGCTAAATTGATGTGGGGCCCCGAAAATCCGCCCAGAAGACGACACATCATCTAAAAGTGGAGGCATGCAAGTGCCCGGGTCAAGAATGCAATGTTTTGAGCTCTCAGCTCAGGCTCTCGGCTCTCTGCTCCATTCCGTTCCTGCCTTTGTCATCAGCATCAAACATGATGCGGGTCATAAAAGCGAAAAGGTAAAGGTCACCGAACACCAGAGTACCCTAGAAAAATGCTTAGAAAGGTGCAGAATTTAAACAAAAATAAATTAGATCTCTATTTATCATTTTACAATTTTTTTAAGATGTCAAAAATCGGTTTTAACAGTTTAATATTCTTGAAAGTCCTTAATACATATTTTGTATTCGATCTTAGGCGACATTAACAATTATATAAAAACTAAAGCCTAGAAAGTGCTTTAAAAACCTTACAAAAATATATTTATTAAGGGAAATTCTGGAGAAACCACCTTCCCCTAGTTGTCATACCCCTTTCACCTTATAGCATAAAAGACCCAGAGATCCTGGCCCCAAAAAAAAAAGAGCTTCCAATTTGTGCGGCTTGTCGTAAAGTGTTTCTGTTGTTTCTGTTTCGCATTTTTTTTTTGTTGCCGCCGCTTCTGGATGCCAGGATGCCACCATGCCATACTACCACCATTCATTTGGTTTTTATGAGCCGAGGCAGCAGCAACACCAGCAGGCGGCGATGAATGTGCTACGACGACCAGGAGTTGGTCCTGTTTCCGAGTTGATTAGACGATGGCCAGGTGCCTTTTGGAGCCTGCTTAGCCGTGTCTTGCTGCGGCATGTCCTGGTGCTTGCTCGTCCTCGTGCTCGTGGTCGTTGTCCTTGTCCTATGCCTGTTTCTGTTGCGACTCCAGTTCCTGTCCTCTATTCCTGTTGATTTACGCTTTGGCTTATTGCTTTTTGGCCTGGCCCAAACACCCCCATCACAGCGAAAAAAAAGAAGAAGTCAAAGGAGTAAGGATAGACAAATAGCTGGGCTATTTTTTAAACATTTTTTATTTTGGTTTGTCCAAATGTTTGGTGGCACCATAATTGTGCGATTAATCTGGCATAAGATGCGGTCAGCGATCGGTAAATCAGCAATTGGCAATGCTACATCAATAACATGTAAAAGACACTGGGAAAAATCTTTTTGGCATAAAAAATAATTTACTAAAATTAAAAAGGCTATTTATTCTTATAAAGAAATTGTCAACATAATATTTTAAATAACTTTTAAAAGATGTACTAAGCTTTTAAAATATATTTAGCCCATTTACCATAACTTATAGACCACTTTCCGCTCAGTGTACCCTCCCCGCTTGGCCAGCCGAAAAGCTCAGTAAATAATGAGTAAATCCACTTTGGATCAAGCCGCTCCTTCACGGCCAGGAGTGAGTGATGAGAGATTGCAATCGGGAGCTGCTGCTGCTGCTGATTGCAGATGGTCAGAGATCGCGTGAATCGTGTACACAAGTTATATATAGATCATATATATGTATACATATCAGTATATATCAGTATATATCCGTATCAAACTGTGCTGACGCGAATTGCCTTGGCACCTGGCAGCGCCTTTATTTTATTTACAGCTCAATAAAGTGAGTGAAAGGGGAGCTCTGAAATTGGAGCAGCTCTCTTGGACGGGAACTCTAATGGGAGTAGGATTCCAGGGCACCTCCTCATCACCAGCAGCTGCTGTTTTTTTTTCGGATAATTGATTAGCTGCAAAAGGGGGAAGACCTCAGAGCAGGGAACGATGAAGAAGGAATGGTCTCAGCCTTGACAGCCTCGCGCACCTGAGGTTACGCATTGATTGCGCATACGCAGCGTGAAACCCGCGGGTTTTCTCACAACGCGAGAAGGGTGCACTTGGGCGAAAAGGGAAATCCATGAGAGAAAATATATACAAAATTTATTCAGCTTTAAATTAATTATAAACTCAGCAAGGAAAATATTAAGCTACACTTTAAATATAATAAAATGAATTATCATTAATTTCCAGTAAACTTTCATTAAGTTATCTTGTGTTATATTTTTATTACCTTATTTCTTCAACACATTCCCTTCTGTCAGTGCAGCAACGTGTATTTTTAATAATTGACAATTAAAGTAACAATAATTGACAATAAATATTAAAAGGCAGCGTCGTAGCGCCATGGGCCGCATATATGCAGCCACTCGGCTCGGCAATTAATGGCGCGTTTTAGCCATATAAAGTCTGGTTCGAGCCTAGGTACCAGCCCCTGTTTAAGCCCCCAATCTTGACGTCAAACGTCAAACGGAGGCCGACGACGACAATGACGACGACGCCGCTGATGATGACAGTGTGTGAGAGATTTTGCCAACGAGATCGGGACCGGGGTTAATATAACTCAATTAGCTGGCAAGTTGAGGCCGATAAATCAATCAGGCCAATATAATAATAACCAGAGTGGGTCAGCAGAAGGGGGGGGTGGAGGAATGTGGGGGAATCTGCTGCAGAATCCCCGCGGCTTGGCACCTGGCTGCGACTCGTCCGCTGATGATTTGCGTGCCGCGCTGCCATTTCTCAGGATTGCATTGAAACATCCGGTTGGCGGACTTCCACTCCCACTCCCGACTCCAAAACCGATCCCGATCTGGACTTAATTGAAACATTTTTGCGTAAGCGGTCAGACAACTTAGGAGGGGGGATGGGCTGTGAGGGGCTTGGCAGCTCAGGGGACATGGCACCTCGCCCACGCACCATTTTGTAGAGGAGCGCCTCCGCCGCGACTCCTGTCCTGCAACTCTGCCACGGCTTGTCACAAATTGAAAGCTACAAGCGGCAAGTACACGATTTATGTGGGCCGGAATGGGTTAAGAGACGGGTGGGAGAGGGGTGTGGGGGAGGCACAGCCAGGCCAGGGCACTGAGCGAAAAAGATTTACCAAGCCAAGGGTTTTTTAAGCAGAAGATCCTTCAAAATAAAAGATAGAATGATATAAAATTCAGCAAGGGAATGGTATCTATATCTTCCAGTGTCATCTGTTATATCCATAAGATATTAGATACTTTTTCAAAGTGCATAAGGATCCCCAACTCAGTTTGGCCGCTGCCTCGAACTGAAGTTAATCCAGCGACATGACCATGAACGCCGCCAGTTTATGGCATTTTAATGGTCACTTAATTTTGTTTATGTTTAATGGCCGCGCCTCTGGCAGCTGTCGC
>JAEIIU010044388.1:0-26544 GCA_018874675.1 Drosophila baimaii
AAGTAACAAATTATCTGCAAGGGTATATAAACTTCGGCTCCGCCCGAAGTTAGCTTTTCTTACTTGTTGGCTATGATATCACCAGTCTACCTAGAATAGTCTTAAACAACAATCAATATAATCTTCAAGAAATTGAGTCAAGGTGCAGGATTATGACTACGAAACCATCGGGTACTGCCCTCTATGCCCCCGACTTTGTCACGTACAATAAGGCCTTCAAGGGACCCTCTTTGGGTTGAAGACTCAGATTAAGGCCAAGATTCTGCTTTATTTCCAGGTAATCACGGCAGTTAAATGCAACAAATTTAAAGAAAAATATTGATATATAGTTACTGTATTGATATTTCATGCTAATGTCTATATATAAATCGATATTTTAACGTAGCATTGTATATCGTACAGTGCCAAGAGAAAGCCTGAACAAAATCTTAACTATAAGGGTGGGAAATAAATATAGAGTGATTATCAAAAATGTAGCTTTCAAGATGTTTTACATATAATTTGTTAAGTATTTTTTTGATAAAAACGATAATTTATCGTTTAATGTGAAATTGACCGATATTTAAAGTATAATTATAACAATCCCTATAACATTTTCGTTATGATATTAATTGTGATAGTTGTGTTAACGTATTTTATCGGATGGATGGCTGGCTACCTCGTAAGACATTTTTAGATGAAAGCCTCTACACAATTTCCGCTTTAAAGCCTTCAGCTTGAACTCCAATTTCCCAATCTCCAGCTAGTCCTTCCTTTAAGCTCAACAAGGTTCCATGTTGATTATAATTACACTAAACTTTTCCGCCACAAACACACACACACACACACTTATTCGCTCCACACACAGATACACGACACATCATGGTTGGTTGTGTTTTCCCAGCACCGATAACAAAATAAATGGCTCTAATTTTTGCCGCTCTGCCAACGGCCTATGACCAGAGGGGCTCATACATAAATTTATTTGCAACTTGGGTCAAATTGATTTGCAGATTTACGAGTCGCACTTGAAAAGCGGCGGCACAGTATCTGCCAGATGCACGCCCAGGCTCCCAGGCAGATAAAAAGGCACCCTCGTCAGGAGTAGTTTTCGATTTTCAGATACATGTCTGCAATCTGGAAAATATATGTACATATATAAAGCAAATAATTATTTATGCACTTTGACATTTCCGCAACTCAAAGTCACTTGACATGCCCACCACGGTATCGTCGTGATGTTTTTGGATAAATATTGAATCGCTTTGAGGTGCATTTTTTTAGAGCGGCATCGCTGCCAACATGATTAAACGCTCGGTGACTAAATAATTTTATTTGCTCACTATTGTTGGCCGCTGATTTGTTTGTAGCTCGTTTGCTGCTGCTGGGATTACAAAGTCAACACAATGAAATTGACCAACGACGAGCCGTTGTCATTGTCATCGCCGCCGCGATGCTGCTGCTGGCCCGCTGCTGGGGGCAATATTTTGTTTGCCTTTTAATTGTTTGCCCCCATTGTGGCACCAATAAAATTATGCAAAGCCCCGTCGCGCAATCGATAGGCGGGCGGGCGGTCAGGCAATCGCCGCCTCGATGGCAGTCATCGATTGCATAAGTCTCCTCTGGGGTTTAGGCATTCGCCAAGCGTTTGCCGGTTTATCGAGGCAGAACCAGGAGCTTCGTGTTTAGCTGGTAAATTTCTTGTAAAACCAGAGTAGCCTTCAATTATAGTTTCTTTCATATGCGAGTGTTTTTGTGGTCTAGTGGTCTTAGTCTGTTTACTGTAATCCAAACAAATTCATACACAGATCGTTTGCTTAAAAAAGAATACACAAAAGACTACACAAAGTTAGCTGTTTTGATTCCACCATGGAATTCGGACTTGGGAATTACTAGGGCAATCTTTGCAACAACTTATTCAGCGCTAAGAAGTTAAGGAAATTGTTATTTATAACTTTTTTTGGTTTCTTGTATTTTGTAGTTGCTTTTCATTATTAAACAAATCAGAGTGGATCGGTGGAAGTGCAATTTTGATCGTAAATATAAATAAATATGTATATCGTTTTGTGCTAAACACGATCATAAACGTAGGCAGCCGGTGCTTAACCCTAATTTCCCGACCGAGTTTCATCTCTTAATGTCATCTGAAAGGTGATCAGACTTTTTTTTCGTTTTTTTCTCTGCGCTGCCTGTTATAACATCTCGCTGCTCGCTGCTTTCTGAGTTATGAAAAAGTTAGTGCTGCCCCCCGCAAGTTATGATGGTCCACGGGCCATTTTCACTGATTACTGGTCCACTGCCTCCGCTGATGGCCAGCGCTTTTCTTTTGACCAATTGAACAAGCCACAGCGAAGGGGCAGAGGTAGATGGGAAGGGGGGTTGATCGCTGGAAAAACATTTAATCAGCGGAGCAAGCGAATCTCTTTCGTTTACCTTTCGGCTTAGCCCCTTTATTTTCGGTTCGGTATTTACACCGGGCCAATCCCGGACATCATCGGATCCGGGGCCCCGTTTATGCAACCCCCAGTGTTAAGTGGCCCATTGTGGGTAATTGCATCATGGGCCGGGGCACGAGTTGGCCAAGCCCTGGCGCCCCCAAAACGAAACTCACAAAACTATAATATGTGCACTTGCACTTGGGCCCTTGCCATCTCGCCATCTCGTAGTCTTTATTTCTGGCGTATTTGCCGTATTTTTGGTGTTGTCGTTGCAGCCAGCCATCTCGGTATTTGCATTTCAATTATGCACTGTGACGGCGACGGAGACCCAGGCGGAGCCCAAGACCAAGTCTAAACAGACAACAGGTAGACAAACAAAACAGTCCACGGGAATCGCAATGGGTGGTGGAGGGGGCTGCTGCGATTGGGAGACGAGGCAGCCTCCCGGGGAGTCAATACCAAGGCTGTTGGCAAATCTGAAAATATGACCGCAGGCAGGGCGAATTTTGAACACACTGAAGTGGAAGAGGAGTTAGTGAAGTTTTTACATACATTTTAAAAGTATTTTGAGGCTGCTGACCTAAGTAAAATTAATGTTTTTATTTAAAGAAATAAATAAGATAATTACTTACTTAAGGAATCTATTTTTAATATGTATTAATAATATTTAATATTTAATCTGTACCTATAAGTTATGTGTAATAAGTAGTTCCGAAGATCCCAGTTAACCTGCAGCAAGGGCATTCATCGGGTGAAAGGTGCGGAAGTGCCTTGAGAAGCTCTGCGAAGATGTGAAAATATTTGCATACGCAAAAATGTGGCAAGGAAAGTGTGTGTGTGTGAGAGAGGGGACTTTGCCCAAGTCCGGGATGGGATCCAGACCCGATCCGCAGACATCTCCTGCAGCTTGTGTGCGAGTGTGCAAATAAATAAGCAGAAACATAGTCGAGTACTTGTGTAATTATGGCAAATGTTATTTGATTTTGGCACCCCATGGCTCTCTGCCACCCCTCCCCCCAGCCATTGGGGGGACCGTTGAGACCGCAGTTGCGTGCTCCAAATTACAGTGGATATTCGGTGGCTGTGGCGGAGCGGAGCGGCGTGGAAGCCTGGGAGCGAGAGCCCACTGCCAGATATTTGCACTTTTCGAGAGCGCCGCTGCTGTTTGCACTTTCGCCCAAATACCAATACAACAGCACTCCCACCTTTCCACTGAAAGGCAACTTGGCCTGCACGGCAAGAAATTGGATCAGGCCTCAAGGTCAGATGGGTTTTTTTGGGCCCAAAAAGAGTATCTGTGTGGCTATTTCGAATATATGAAGCCAAATAAATGTTTAGTTCAACTTAACCTAAAGTTGTGGCAAAGAAAGTGCACTAGAAATTCCCAAGTCCGGATTCTGCGACAAGTTAGTATGCATAAATTCGTAAATGTTGTAGTCGAGGCTCCATTTATTTGAATTAAATATATTTCTTTAATAACCACAAGTATGTATGAAATATGCAATAGATAGGACTCATATTGTAATGTAATAACATACATATATATTATATTCTTTTGAGAACAACTTTCCGAACTGCATACACTCCGAGCCAGCAAACAAACCAGCTTATGACATACTTATTAAACAAAGAGCATATGGGGCATAATCAGCTGTGGCACGAGGCGATGCCCGATGCTCCAAGCTCCAAGCTCCATTCTCGATGCTCTCGATGCCAAGCTGCTGCGTCTCTCAAAAGTTGTCATGACAGCGGCCCTCCTGCACAGTGGTTGGGATTGGAGAGCCCCCAAAGTCCATTGCATTTTATTCATCAAGTTCTCAGCTCCCTTTTTATATATATTAGCCATATGTCGCTTGTCCTTACTGCAATATAAGTTTACAAAAGTACAAGGCGTCCCTTTCGATTGATCTCTCAAACCACTGTGCGAGGTCTGGGCTGCGGATGTAAATGGAAAGGAAGGTGGATCTGGATCTGGTTGTGGATGTGGAGGGGAATGGGGGTGGTGCTGGAAACAAACAGAATGCCGCACACCCGCTGTGTGTGGCGATGCAACTGCATAGTCACAGTGCCTGCTATTTGTGAGGAGGATTTGTTTTTGAAATTCTACCAAGTAAACGGAAATTCTGCCGAAGTGAACAATGTCACGGCTCAGTGCTCAGTGACCACAGCAGCTCCGGGAACTGGGCCTCAAAATACCTGCAAATTAACCATACATCGAAGAAGCCATGGAAAGCAAGCCGATTACGCAGGAACTAATTCGCAGGATTAGGCTTATAATTTGGGAATATTTCAGTGGCACTGAATGCGCCGCAGTCTAGAGACAATGGATTCGGAATACACTGATTGGGAGGAACTCTGACTCCCTTTTTTGTATTAATATCTGAAGTGATGACTTCTCAATTCGATGGAGAACAATGCTAGGTGGAGTAGCTTAGGAACTATTTAGATAAGTATGTATTAAATACAGAACTTACACAGCTGTATGTGAGATGAATGCCCACCGAAAATGATTTAATTGCTCATTACTTATACAAATAATGTTGGTAGCATGAAAACTTAATGTCTTAATTGGATATTATGAGTTTTTAATTGCCTTGGCTTTATAATCAAGTGCTTGAGAAAGGTTTTTAAATATTTTCCGTACTGAATCTCTACGAAACTTTCGGCTTGAACTCCGTACCAAGAGCTATCCCCCCGGTAACTCTTATGTCAGGTTTCCCACCTGGCAGATCACCAGGTGATCGGCTCGCTTTGACGAGTTGTTTGGGCTTATAACTTGTCTACCTGGCTGGCCAATAATGAGACGAAAAAAAAATAGACAATGGTCGGTACTTGGCGGGCGATTGTTCTCCTCTCCTCAGGTGCTGCCCTCAAGCTCACAGCTTCCCCTGAAATCAAGATTGCACTGCAAACAATTCGAGTGAAGTAATAGTTATAATAATAGGTAAAATCGGTAAAGTTTATATTGTATTATTATTATTATAAATGTATATTGATTATAGTTTTTTTTATTGATATTATTTTTATTTTTTATATTATTAAATACAGCTAGATCTTAAGGAACCTTCGCTGCTCACATAATAAAATAACCTAGAGAGACCTCTAAAATTAATGAACCTTATATTATTATATTCTTTAAGATATATTCTATGTTATATTTCGATCTTATCGATTTCCCTGCACCATCGAAGCGAAAACCTATCGAATTGATCGTCATGTGATCGCCATTTGCTCTCTGTGTCGATGCTGGCAATCGAAAGTAAGGCGTGCCATGAAATTAGCTCGAGCTGGGAAGAAGGCGAGAGAACCCGCTAAGGGCGCCGCGAGGCGTTGGCCACTCAACAGTAAACACTGAACGGTGAACAGTGAACAGTGAACAGTGAACAGTGAAAGTTAATTGAACACATGCCCGAAATGAAATGGAAAACACGGGGCACGGCGGAACACTGGGACACAGCAGACACAGGCTACCGGTGGAGCTGGCTCACAAGTGATTAACGATTGCAGATGACAGGCTTGTCGGAGTGGGCCAGCGGTTGCAGCGGATGACATAAGAGAGTCGAATCCCGAACCCGGAAAACCACAGCCGCGAAAGCGTTGACAATTTCGAGCTTTAGACCCTTTTTGCACTCGACAAACCTTTATTTGGTTTGTTTCGGAAAGCCAATTGAGGCTTGAGGCCCAGAGGTGTTAAAATACACAAAGGATGACATTCAAGAATATGACTAAAATAATAGAAATATATTGTTTTATAATATTATAATATACATATTAGTATATTATTATGATAAATCGAAGTCAAAATGTGACCACTACATACTTAAATGTTACAAATTTTTCATGTGTTATAAGCCTATATACTAATTTTAGAAAATACATTTTTGGCATTCTTAAATTGTATTTTCAATACAAGACCTAAATTTGTAATTACAACATTTACCAAATCAATTTTAATTCTTAATAAAAGATTTGAAATTTTTGTTCGTAATGTAAGACCAAATGTTACAAAGAAATATAGTACTCCAGTTTAAATTCAAATAAACAAATTCTTAATATTTGAATTTATGCATTGTTTATTTCTGAATTAAATATACGATCGAAATTTAAAAAATAATAGGAAGTTGAATATTCGAGTTCTATTTATTTGGTATTAAAACAATGAAAAAAATAATTTTTTTTTAAATATTTATAAAATAAAAGAAAAGTTTTATAAACTATAATACAAAATATACAAAATCATTTTATAGAAGAATTAGCATTCATAGGTAAGAAACGAAATAATCTTTCGCTGCTGTCGTAAACGAATGGGCACGACTTTATGACTAAATATCATAAATATGCCCTATTTCTATCAGTGTAACATTTGGCACTTGTTAGGATTAAGTAGCCAGAAATTTCTACTAAATAAATTTGTAATAATTAAAGAAACTATTTTCAAAATGCTTAAAACTTTATGTGGCTCTTATAAGTTTACTAAAGAGTAAATATAATTTGAGATATAAATCAAAAGTTTATGTACCATAGCATAGTTAAGCAGCTTAATATATTTTATATACTAATACATACTTTTTTTTCTGGGCATTTAAATAATTAGTTTCTTGGAAAGAAATAATTATTAGAAAAATTATATGTAATTACCTATTTACCTAATTTGTATTATTCATTAAAACCTCAATACTATCTGTACTAAACAAATATATACTTATATTCTTTTCCCCTTTTTTCTTGTTTCTCAGTTGTTTTTTTTATCCCTCTTTTTAGAGCTGTCTGTTAGTCTTCTTTAGGCGTTTCAGAAGATGAAATAAGCTGTGAAGATGTGCTCGCAGTCCGCCCTTCCGTCCGAGGGAGCTTTCACTGTACGCTCTCGACAGTTGACCATATTTTGTGCAATGGGTGAAAGTCGAGGGCCAACACTTGCTGTACGTTATGGCAAATGCGCGTTTCTTTTCGTTTTGGCCAACGTGAAGTCAGTCAGTCAATGGTGTGATATGTGCGATGTGTGTGTCTGCCGCGATGGGTCCATGGTCCATGGTCCATGGGCGCTGGGCAGATGCATAATCGCGTCTCGTTTGGGCTGGTTCGACTCGGGGCTCTTTGGGCCGAACATTTATAATTTTGGGCTGGTTTCGTTCGCTTCCGCGTTTAACACCTCTCAACTATTAATATGGTAATTTATGGCCGACGCAGCAACGCAACATAAATCTGCAACAGCCCAAAGATGCCTGGTGGGAAGATGGGTTTTCACGCCACATGGGCAGGGCCCAGCCAGGGGTTTCCCTTGGATCTGACACCCAACTCCACTACACTACACTCCACTCAAGTGTCGTAATGAGGAATCCACCCGAGAACCCACCTACCTCCAGACACGGCATTATTGGGGATGCAAATGAGATGCGTGCGCCCAAATTGAAATGGCAAATGTTGACAGCGCCAACATAGCGCCCGAAATTCAAAGTTAATAAACGAGATATTTATGTAGGAAATGCTGGGCGAGGATGTGAGTCAACTATGCGTCTCACCCCCCATCCCCATAAATACTGGATGTTGGGGTAAGACAAGGTGGATCAATAGGCCAGGTCCTGGGGACCCTCAATTACTATTTGTCTGGCTTTGAATGGCGTCGCCTCTCGGGTGTCAATAAGTCAGGTTCTAGATGTGGCAGCAAGTTGAATATGCGAATTATTTTAAGTATTGAAAAGCAATCATGTTCTAATTAATTATATGTTCATTGAAAGGTGAGTTCAGGTTCAAGTTTAACATAGTATGAAGACATGATACCCAGTTTATATTAATTAATATTAAATAATAAATATTTGTGTACAAGCTAGCCTGAAAATATTTTATGTACTTTAAGAATATATTTAATTATTAATTATTCCGAGATTTTTCGAGAGAGTTCCTTCAAGGAACACCCTAATCCTGAGGCATCCTCCCCCCCGGGTGGAATTTCTTGCCAGAAATGTCCCAACTGCTGGGAGTGGCATAAACATATTTATGAATTTTCTATTCTGGATTGCCTCTTTGATTGTCCCGAGTACGAATATGAATGGAAATGGGCGGCGGCGGCGGAGGTGCCAGGCCGAGGAGGAGTCTCATTTGCATTGGGGAGGAGAGGCTGCTGCTGCTGATTAACATAAAATTAAGCGTTCGAAAGGCATGCGGCAATGGGGTTTCGGAATCCGTATTAGCAGCTCGGAAGTCGGGGAGCCCGAGACTCCGGAACCCCGGTCGGAGTAGGAGTACTACGGATCCGAGGCGCAGCAGGGCTGGGTGCTGGCTGATAAGCCGCGGCGCGGCGATAAGCGCATTTAATTAGCATTAATTAAAGCGAATTGCGAGACTCGGGCGCAAAACTAATAGCGGCAACTGAAATAAACAGGCAGGCAGGCAGGGAGGGAGGGAGGTGAGGCGGCGGGGGAAGTACCCGGCCGAGTTGTGAAAGCGGGGCAATGCTAATAGAAATGACAATTGTGCTTGGCAATCAATGGTTTTTTGGAGCACGGCACTCGCCTACAGTGAGGAATTACATCCCAAAAAGCACGGATTAAATCTGGGGGGAATTTGTTTTCCGAGTGAGGGTTTATCTTTTTCTGTTTGATTTGGTTGATATTCAAAATTGTTGGGCTTCTTATTTGTTATTTATAAATGTATGTATTTCTTTTAAAATTGAAATATATGAAAATAACTAAATATAAATAAAAAAAGTAAGTGCAAATAAATACAAATAAATAATGATAAAAATGAAATGTTTTTTTTTATTAAAGTTGCATTGTCTAATTAATAGTAATTGCTTAATTTAATTATTACATATTTTTAAACTCCAATTTATAGTAGAAACAACCCACTGTACGGTCAGTTTAATGGCAAATTAGCGCCAATTTTAGAGTTATCACTTTTATTGATCAGCTGGACATATCTTCCAGAATTGTATCTGAATAATAAACAAATTTGAAAGTGTTTCCTAGTTATTTTTATTTTATTAAGGTATTAAATTAAGTATAATAAGTACAACAGACTTACAAACGTTGAAATTGTTCCAAAATTAAGAAAGATAATAATATTGCAGCTTTCTGTTAAATAAATAAACATACAAATATTATTTAAAAACAAATTTTTAAAGTCTGAACACAAATTTAAGTTCAGTAAATACAAAGAATAAAGTGTAAGATCAAGGTTGTAAGAAAATAATAATAAAGACTTCATGAAAAGATTAATTTATGAAAATTTAAGGTAAAAAACAAATTATAATTACTATATTAGATAAACAAAGGTTGAAATTGTACAAAAATAAAAGTACAACCTAGATAAAACTTTAAGTTTTACATTGGTATTTCTTTACTTAAGCTTCGAGACGCTTCAATAAATAAATAAATAGTTAAATACAAATTTTACAGCCACCTCCACTTATTCTCCGACGAAACCCACTGCACCTGCGAGATCGCTTCGTTTTGTGGCGTTTCCACAGCGATTCGACACACTGTGCGCCTTGCGGCAGAAGAAAGCGGATTGCGTAATACCTGCGTCATTATATAAAGCGGCGGCGATGCTGAGAAAGAGATGGCAAAGAAACTGCGAGAGCGACCAGACGAGAGAGAGAGAGAGCGAGCGAGAGCAAGAAAGAGAGAGAGAGAGAGATGGACAGGGACTGGACCCGCATAATTGCGCGACTTCACCTGAAACCGCGTCGCGTCAAGGGCCTCTGCTCTCTCTCTCTCCGCACTCTCTCCGCACCCGCGGCCGCATGTGGGCGAGGCCCGGGGCGCAGCAGCTCCACAAAAAAAAAACATAAATAAATAAAATAAACAAAAATAAGAAAAAACACCAACAGCCACAGAAAAACAACTCATGCCTTCGGAATGCAATTTCACTTCTTTAAATATTTTCTCAATTGTTTTGTGCGTGTCGGATTGAGATCTGGGATCGGATCAGGTTATCCCGGTTGGGCACAGTATCGAGTGCAGGCCACTGCGGTTTCACTGTACCTCAGGTGCTCCTCACCGCGCGTACAGGTGCAAATGCAATTAGTTTAACATGTAAACAAAATACTCTTAGAGAATTCGGGGATAGCGCTTTAAAGTAAATTATGTTGAAAGCTCCCACGCCTGGCATAGCTGTAAAAAAGCAAGTAAGAAAGCTATAAAAAAAGCAAGTAAGAAAGCTAAAGTCGACTCTGAGATACCCTGTACCAAAAGCTGTGCTTTAAATATAAGAGTTACTTGGACTAATAGGTATAGCTTATCGTAAAGGAGAATATTTAATAAACAAAAGCTGCCTCAAAATTAAATTTAAATAAATAATAATAATGCTTTCCCTTTCTCACACACTTGTCTTACTGAATTGTCTTGAAATAGTATCATTTATTTTGTCATAACTAGATTTATTCGGCTGGTGATGCTGCTTTAAAATATCAATAATTTAAAGAGTTAAAGATGCCTCCTTTAGCCACTTGCTTATCTGCTCGCTTTGTACCAAGTTCTTTACTTAGTTATACATTTCATACTCAATTATAGAGAACAATGCTATAGGAAGGGTATCAGCCATACCTGTTGGGGGTCTTAGGCTGGTTACTAAGTTATAATACCCTTGTACCCTATAGGTATTGGATTACAAAAATCAAAATGATCCCATGGAAATCCCACATAACATTTCTGGCACATCGTTGTCAAATTTCTCCCTTTGATAAATTGGTCGATGTGAAGATTATATTATCAATGCATTCCTATAGGGCAGTCTTCCAACGTTGTATGCCTATTGTTTCAAGAGTTTAAGTTGGGCAATAAAGTGTTTTTATAGTTCAGTAAATACCTAAAAGTCTAATAAATTGGATGGGCTTGAGCAAGCCCTGCTTTGATCAGTAATTTGCAGCAAAATAATCAAATTTCACGACTTTACTTCATTAGTTTTAGAAATCCATTTAAGATTCTGTTTCAATTGCACTAAAGTATTAATGTTTATTATAATTTAGTTTGATGAATGCTGTTCTGATGAATTTTCCAGCATTGGGAGTTCAATATCTTGTCCAAGTAATCCAAGCGAAAAATCAGTTGAATATATAATTATTTTCGAGACCATTTTATGACCTTTCCCTTCATCGGTCTATTCGCAAAGGAAAGTGACAGCTCGGCCTGTCGGCCTGACTTCTCTGCTGGGGATCTCTCGGACTCTTATCACCATCGAGCCGGAGGCCCTTGCCGATGCACCCATTTGGAGCCCGGAGACGAAACGAAAGGAAGGTGGCCGCCACCAACTGGCGACTCGAGGAAGTAAAAGCGCAAATAATTGCGAGCGACCGAAGCTGAATAAGAAATATATATATGTATATACCCGATAGATATGTATACATATATATTGCTGGGTATAGCTGCATGGAGATATTTTGTATATGTGTAATGACAAAGGCAACGCGACGGACAACAGATGCGGCGGATAAATATTGCCACTTAAGTTGCATGTTGATGGTTTCTGTTGCCTGGTTGCCGTTGCTGGTTGCTGCCTTGCAACTGGTCACAAGATGCAACAGCCAGGAAGTCCAAACGTGGCAGCGGCAGCAGCAGCAGCAGCAGTGAAGTAACCTGGCCAGGAGGGAAGAGGGTCACCAAATGACCAGCCGGCGGCGTTTATTTTTTTCGTCAATACCCTCGCAGAGAGTTGTGCGATTTGGGATAATTATGATTCATTTCATTTTATTCATTTTTGTTATATAATCCCTTCGCTTGTGGGAAACAATCCAAGGGCATTCCGGGATTCGGTGTGATGCCTTCCTTGGGTTTTTTTTTTTATTTCGAATAAGGGAAAAGGAGCAGAGCAGATTCCTCTGCAGGTTACTTTCCCGGGTTTTGCCTGTCTGGAAAGTCTTCGGATGATCATGATGATGATGGGGCTGAGGTCGGGGCTGCAGGCGATGAGACTTAGTCAGAGACTTGGAGAAAAGAGTGGCCCCAGAAATGCAAATGAAAGCGAAATCGAGTCACGCGAAGGCTGCTGTTGCGGGAGGAAAACCTGATCTCGACGAGTGACTCGAGGTGCCCCGCAGGGTCGGGGGGGAAGCTCTTTTATGACTCAACTTTGTGTGGCAGAAGAGACCCGAACACAGCCACAGAAAACCGAAATCCGAAAACCGGGGGCGATATCGGACACATTGTGGCAAGTGTGTGTTGACACTGTTCTACTGACAACTTGGCCCATTGAAGCCACTCATGAGTGTGGCCCGGCTCCGTGGCCCAGAAACTTGGCTTTGACTCATAGCCGGAGTCATGGCATGTTGGATAATGTGTATGGGAAATTATGTAAATCGCCTAGAAGTGGCAGACAAATCGAAGTGAAGAAGGTAGCTTATTAAATTAATTATATATTTTTTTAAATTTTGAATACATGCTCAGGCAATATGTGAGTTTCTTAATTAAGTTTTTAAGGTGTTATTATTAGTGTTAAGTAAATTGCATGTAATTTAATTTTATAGGTAAATGAAGTCAATAAATTAGCATATTTTGAACCACGCTCTTTCAATAAGAATTATGTTTAAATTCTTTATTTTTAAATGATTTTATTTAGATTAGAAGAGTTATTGTTAAGGGAATTTCAAAGTGCTATCTTCCTTCCTTTAATTCATCTAGTTTTATATTACAAAATTACAAAGGGTTAACTTTTATTATTGATATGTCATTTAATATATTCCATCTGTTTTCTTTTTATTTTAATTTTTACAAAGAGTAAAGTTCCTCTATAGATAACTATTTAAATGTAAGTTAAAGTCTTTAAAATAAAGAATTATAAATAACATACTGCCTATTTATTATAGGTTGTTGTTCTTTATAATCAATAGAAGTTCCCTTAAAAATAATACTTAAACAGTCATTAAAGATTTGTTAATATATTATAATAAAAGATATATTTAATACATTTTCTTTTCACCCACTTACTGCCTTGTTTTTAGCTTAACTTTGTTTATTTACAATCCATTTAAGTACATTTCAACAGACACTTGATTTTCCAAGCCATTTCCTGGCTGCCTGCCACTTGACGATCTTGGAAAGCCATTAGGCGTTCAAGGCTCTGAGCCGCGAGCTGCGAGCTCCGAACTCCGCACTCCGAACTGCGGAGATCCTCGATCTCTCGGAGACCTCCGGCGGGGCGGCATCCCAAGGTATCCCCCGGTATCTGAGTATCGATGTGAAAACGTTGCCAAACTGGTCGCGAGAGGGAACTCTCTCCGCAGCTCGGTCCCTTTTGGCGCGCGCACTTGCTCATTTGGTTTTTTTTTTTTTTTTTACGAAATTTCTTCACTTTCTGTTTCGGTTGGGCTTTGGGCCTGGGATTCGGCCCAGACTCCGATTCGGTTTTTTGGATTGGGATTCGGTTTCGGCTTGGGTTTCGGATTCGGCTTCGACTTCGACTTCGACTTCGAACTCGCGGCGGCGCATCTGCGGCTGCGCGGCCGCTGTGGCGGCAGCGACGCCGGCGCCGACTATTACCTATATGAGCTCGCGTTATCATCCGAGCGGCAGCATTTTCAACTCGCGAGTGACGAGCAGCGGACGTCGCGAGATCCGATCATCCCCATCCATCAGAACCGAACCAAAAACCAAAACCGAACCGAGGTGCTCCGGCCCGCACCGAACCGCTCCGCGACCCTTGTATTTATTTATTTATTTTTTTGTCTTTGTGTGTCCTGTGTGCGCCCATCAATCGCCCATTTTTTTCGAGTGCTCTGTGCCGATAAGGATAACACCGAACACCAGCTGCTGGCATGGTAAAGAACTGCTTCCTAATTGGACTCGAAAAGTGCGAAAAGGATTACGGAGGAAACTCAAACACAAGGAAGGCCAATTGGCAAAAGAACAAAAAAAAAGAAAAACCAAGAAAACAATCCCAGCGAAATAACAAACTTAGATGGATGGGAGTTTCCAAGTTGGAAGGGAAGGCCTAGAACCCAGCTCTGAAAGGGAAATACATATATTCTGGGATTATTAAGAAACCTAGGATTTGGTATAAATGAACAGAAAACAATGTCAAGGTTATACTTCCCACGAAGACCCCTTTTTTTTAACTAAAGACTGAGCTTAAGGACAGATTTTTATCACATAATAAATGTTCCGACTTGTATCTAGCTCAACATTCTCTTACCAGATACATATCAGGAATATAAATCCCTAATTCGATCTGTTAGCTACTGTGGGATTTTCTTATTGGGATAGGCACGCCTGCGCCTTAACCCCGTGACCTTGTGCCACAGCCCTGGCTAATTGATGAGGGTTTTTTGGCTCGGGCTCCTAATGAAAATTGATGCAGGACCCCGAAATGTACGGGCATCCTGGGCAGGATTATTCATTCGCAGACAGAGAACCCCTGCAGATTTAATTTATTCATTATCGAAATTGATTCATAAATAATTTCGCATTCCCCATTGAAGGGGAATGGGGGCAGGGGGCAGGGGGGGGCAGGGGGGGAAATTTAATTAACGCAGATTACGATTCTCGACTCTAGGGTTCAGCAGAGGCAGCAGAGGCAACAGAGGCGGCACAGGCAGCAGGCGCCGGCTGTGGCCAAAACTTTGCCACACGCAGCAGGGATATGTCTCCCGGGCAACCCTTTGACCCAATCCCTCCTGCAAACCGAGCCCCCTCCTCAGTCCCATCGAACAACTGGGCCTTTGTGTCGCTCATCTTCGAATTAAATTTGCGTTTTCTTGGCGAGAGTGAAAGTTGCGCCGTCCATTTGTATGTATTTATATGTGTTTATTTGTCTCGAGCCGCCGCTCATTTGTTTGTCTGCCATTGCTGTCAATTGTTTAGCATCAATAACAAATATTTGTGGCCTATGCTAATGAACAGAAATCGAAGGCGGCGCCAAAGAAAGCGGCCCTAGCTGACGGCCTGAACTGTGACCGCTCGCTCAGGTGGCTTAAACTAAGGCTAGCTGCAGCTTGTATCCCAAAGATAAGCACTCATTAGGTTGCAAAACAAAACCCGCAAGAAGGGCATCCCGAGCCAGTGCTATTATCTTGAGCGCAACTGTTCGAAAAAAGTTAACGAAAAACATTGCGATTCAATGAGATTGAGCTGCCTGCCAGTGCTGGCCACATCCGGGTCACTTCACACGGTTCACACAGACAATGGGGCCCAGAAGCCCCCTGGCACCCTGGCCCCCTGGCCCCCTTGGCCACCACCTTCTCGGGGCATGCCCGCACCTTTTAATTGTTTGCCATTTCTTTTATAATGTATTTTCATTATGCGCCGCATAATTTCACTGCCAACATTTGTGACACCTACTCATCCCCGCGAGGCGAGGCGATGCGTGGAGCGGCCAGAGATACGAAGATACAAAGATACACACGGCGGCGCGAAGTGAAAGTTAACATTTCGGGCACCGTACCCTCTTCCCTCGGCTCCCTGCCGCCGCCGCCGCCGCCTCTTCTTCTCCTCTGCCAGGGCCGCTTATGACATTTTAACGCCGCCGCCAAAAACCAAAGAGTGTTGGTAACACAGAGGCCAGAGAGTAACATCTATTGCGGGCCATTGTAGTGCCAGTTATTCAAGGCGCATCGCTGGCCAATGAGCTGCACTTTTCCATTTCCATTTTGGAAAGATTCACCGCGATAGCCGTCAGGTTGCGTAATGGGGGAAAGAGTTGGGATTCTCTGCAACAGAGTAGCTCAAAGTCATTGAACGCATCTTAGGGTTAAATATAATACATATATTATATATTCCAGAACTATATTCCACTAACTGAAAGTACATACATTATGATACTTAGTTTCCCATAAAGTTGCCACTCTTTCTTCGCGAAAGCACTAGTACCTATGAACACTGACCTGCCAAAAAACCCCTTAAGATGCCATCACTTTTCTACCCATCTCGAAAACGATAATACCTTCACCTCTTACATCACACTTACATAAGGAAAGGGCATTCCGACTTCGTCACCTTCGACGTCTTCGACTGCTTCGACTTCTTTCCCTTTCATTCGCGGCTAATTCGCGGCAATGTTGTGCGAGGAATTTTGAAAGAAGCGCCAGCTGATACGGTTTCGGCCACTCAGTGGCTTATTTGTTGTTAAACAAACTCGTAAAGCCAATTAAATTGTGTGTGTGTGTGTTTTCTGTGGCTTTTGTTTTGTATTTCGCTTTTCGCCGGCACGAATCGCCGGCTGAATTATTGATGATCATGACGAGAGTCGCCGCAGCGGTGACATCCATCCATTCCAGCCATATCGATGTTGATGACGATGATGATGATGGCCGGGTTATGCTTTAATTAGAGCGTAATACTTAAAAGCCAAGAGTGCCAATTAGACCACGCAATGCACAGCAACGGCGCTTAATGGCCAAAATAACTCTAAAGGTGGGGTAACGTGTTTTATGGCCAGTTAAGATTTCGTCAATCTTAGTTATCTAATTTAATAATAATGGGAAATTATTGTACAATAAAATTAGTTAGCTTAATGATTGTGTTATGAAATTTAGTGGCAAGAACATCCTAGTCTTATCCCTATTATTTATTATTAATAACTTTAAAGTTATCTCATTTGAAATGAAACAAGATACTTCCAGATCAAAACCACAAAGATATATTACGCAGTTATTTCAGCAAGGGTTTTTGTGTGTGCCTTTGTAATAGAAATTAAATTAATTAAATGAAGTAATAATGAAATAATTGTTTTAACCCCGAAATAATAATTAATTAGACCATGAGTTTGCACTTTAGTGTTTGCTTGCTTAAAAGTTGGCTATAATTAGCGCAGATTATGGTGGCAAGACCACGCACATACACACAACCTGAGGGTGTGTGTGTGTTAAAAACGACACCTGACAAAGCCGGCGCATAAACCGAGGACCTGCGACCCTCGATCCACGACCCACGACCCCCTCAGGCCTCAGCCTCGCCTTGACAGGCTGACAAGTTGCCGGCGGTCAGCAAAAAAAGGTCACCGAGACAGCTGACAAATGGGGTTCCCGTCGAAGGGTTGTGGCCAGGCCATCAGCTGGGATGATGGACGGAAGCCAGAGATAGCCTTGCAAGGGGGATTGCTTTTTTTCTGCAACCAATAGTAGAGATTACTTGCCTGTAGCTGCTCCTAAGGAGATCTCTTGCTCAAGATCTCTGCCTTAACCTATCATGGTCATAACTAATACCCTTCCCCCCGCTCTGATCCCCCACAGATGCTGCTTCGCCTGACCTTGCTGGCCACGCTCTGCTTCTGCGCCGCCCAAGCGGTGCTCAGTGGCAAGGAGCTGAAGCGCCGGGAGGCCGGCTTCGATACCTATGGCCCACCGCCGCGTCCCGCCCCTCAGTATGGACCGCCGCCACCCCAGCATGTGCCCCACAGGGAGTACGGTGTGCCACAGCAGATTCCCTTCAGGGAGTACGGTCCTCCGGCCCTTAAATATGGTCCACCCAAGCTGAACTTCCTGGGTGGTGGTGGCGGAGGAGGCGGTGGTGGTGGAGGAGGCTCCCTGCACGAGCAGATCAAGACACACTTCGGTGTGCCCAAGCCCTTCTACGGCCCGCCCCACATCCAGCACAAGCCCGCGCCACAGTACGGACCCCCACCCAAGCCCGCTCCCCAGTACGGACCTCCGCCGCAGCCTGCTCCGCAGTACGGACCTCCTCCCCAGCCCGCTCCCCAGTACGGACCCCCTCCGCCACAGTACGGACCTCCTCCGCCGCCGCAGAAGATCCTGCACCGCCCGGCCCCGCAGTACGGACCGCCGAAGCCCCAGTACGGACCTCCACCGCCGCCGCCGCAGCTGCTGCCGTCGCCGCACGCCGCTCCCCTGTTCAAGCCCGCCCACCAGCCGGCCACCTCGTACGGCCCACCGGCCTCTGGACCCCTGAACCTGCCACCCAAGCCCATCTACGATGCTCCGCCCCCGAACTACGGACCTCCGCCACTGCCAGTGGCCCTGCCAGGACCCCCGCCGCCAGCCACCACCATCATTCTGCATGGCGGACACCATGGTGGACCCTCCGGACCCTCGGGCCCTTCGGGACCCAGTGGCCCCGGACCCGTGAAGCAGGTGCAGATCCAGATTGACGCCTCGGGACACACGCACAGCGTGAGCGGCTCTCAGGCGCCCTTCCACACGGCCTGCGACGGCTGGAAGCCGATCCCGGCTCCGATCGGCGCCTACGTGGAGCAGAACCACATCGAGACCCAGGGTGGCTACAGCCAGGTGGCCCAGGGACATGGCGGCGGCATCGGCGGTGGCATCGGAGGCGGCATCGGAGGCGGCTTTGGAACCCAGTACAGCGTGGGAGCTTCGGGAGGCGGAGGCGGTGGCAGCATCATCGACGGACTCTCGGACGAGCAGCTCGTGGCGGTGGCCCTCCAGGGCGGCAGTGATGGTGCCCAAGTGATCACCGGACCTGGCGGCAACTCCATCGAGACGGAAACCCTGCAGGTACGTGTCCTTCTCCAGGAATAATCTGGATGAATTAAATTTAATTTAATATTTGTGCTTTCAGGCCGCCATTGGCTCCCTGGACGACTCGTACTCCAAGCCACCGCTGGACTCCTTTGATCCCAGGTCGGTGCACGCCCAGAAGTACCAGACCATCGGCCACTCCGGTCCGCCCAGCGGCAACTACGGACCCCCGCCTCCGCCGCCCAGTGGCAACTATGGACCTCCGCCTCCGCCGCCCAGCGGCAACTACGGACCTCCGCCGCCCCAGTTCGCGGCTCTGACCAGCAGCAGCCACGGCAGCCACTCCCACTCGCACTCCCACTCGCAGTCCAACGTGAACATCCAGTACGGTCCGCCCTCCGGAAACCCACAGCCCTTCCCCCAGCACGGAGCCGGTCAGCCCAACAAGCCGGTGGCCTACCGTCCGCCCGTGCCCGTCGGCCTGCTGGAGTCCATCGGAGCCACCGTCCAGCACCTGGATCAGTTCGGAGTGAAGCCGCCACAGCAGCCAGCCACCTACATTCCCCCGGCCGCCAACGAGATTGCCTTGCCGGGACCCCCACCAGCTCTGCCCGCTCCCCAGGCCCTCTACCAGCCGCCACCACCACCGCCGCCGCAGCAGCAGCAGCAGCAGGTGATCCTGCAGCAGCAGCTGCCGGCGCCGCAGCCAGGACCCGCCTTCGTCCACCAGAAGCAGTTCGGACCACCTGAGCAGCAGTACCTGCCGCCTCCGCCGCCAGTGGCCAATGTGCGTCCCCTGGGACCACCGCCGCCGCCCACCCAGCAGTACCTGCCAGCCGCTCCTCCGCCGCCACTCTTCTTCCAGCAGCAACAGCAGCAGCAGCAGCACCATCACCACGCGGAGAACAGCTACAGCGCCTCTCAGTTCCATGCCCAGGGTCTGCCCCTGCCCCAGCAGGCGCCCCGCTTCAGCCAGCTGCCCTTCCAGCAGCAGCAGCAGCCCCAGCCCATCATCGTCCACGACTGCGGACACGGACCCAATGTGGTGAGCAGCACCGGCTACCAGGTGCAGCAGCAGCAGCAGTTCCAGCAGCAACAGCAGCAGCAGTTCGGCAGCGTGTCGGCCGCCTCGGCGGGAGCCTACAACGCCATCTCCCAGAGCATTCCCGTGGCGGAGCAGCACACCCAGCAGCTGGTCTCGGGTCCCGCGGACAGCTATGGCCCGCCGCCCTCGGGCAACGACATTGACAACTTCGACCACGCGGGCTATGCCTCGCAGAAGAGCGCGGTGGCCGCCCTGCCCGACGGCACGGATCCCCAGCAGTTGCCGGGATTGGACGGACTCGATGTGCTCTCGGCCCAGAAGTCACAGAGCATCCAGCTGGGCGTGGGCCAGCAGCCGGCGCAGAACTTCCAGGTGCAGTTCGGCGGATCCCTGAACAACGCCCCCGGGGTGTCCAGCGGCGACGCCAACCACGAGGAGATCCTGTCGCAGGGCCTGCTGCAGTCCATCCTCACGGCCATCGAGCAGCCGCAGCAGCAGCAGCAGCAGCAGCATGGTCTGCCCCAGAACCACAAGGCCCAGAGCCGCTCGGATGCCGATGCGGAGCACGATCACGAGCACGAGGATCAGCAGCAGGCCGAGGACGAGGAGGAGGAGCAGTCCTCCAGCTCGTCCAACCGCGTGGAGGTGCGCGTGCTGCCGGAGAACCCCGAAAACGAGGAGGAGACGCCCGCCGAGGTCAAGGAGATCGAGCCCATCGTGGTCACCGAGGAGGAGGCCAAGCATTAGTCAGTCACTAGTTAGCATCGAACTCATCAGCGCCGCTTGAACCTATTTATTGCTGCCTCATCCGCGGAGCTCCGCCTGCCCCCCAGTTGCCATAAAGTGAAAGTCCAGGGGGCGGGAGGGAGAGCCGCCACCATAAATCACAGATCATCACGTCACCATCGCCGTCACAATCGCACACAAAGAGAACAGAGAGCTACCATGGGAGGAGGATAGGTTACCCCGCCCTCCATGCCCGCAGCTCGTGTATAAAAATATTTAAAGTAAATAATTAATTTATTATTACATTGTATTGTACTTTATGCTTTAAACAATAAATAAATATGTATGTATACAAACGAAGTGCCGACGAAGACACAGACGAGTCGGAGGAAAGCTGCCAGTGCAAGTCATCCGCAGACGGAGATCAGAAATCCGAAATGCCGGCGGCACATCTGGCCAACACAAAGAGCCAAGAGCCAAGTCAATGGCCCTGGCCATGGTGAAAACCAGATGGGGCCCGTAGGCAAATGCAGGCATTCGTTGGCCACCGAAGGTTCGTGGGGGTTCCATCAGGGGGCAAACGGCCTTGGTGGCAAGATGCTGATGCATTGAAGCCCTCTGAAGCTTGTTTGCTGTAGTTTCTGTTCTATTCATAATAAATAACTAATTGTTTTTCTTATTTATAGGGAATTTTTAAAGTTGAAAAACTTGAAAAGTACTCAAAGTTATTAATTCCCATTGAAGTATACCTTCTTTGTTTTGATTTGTCTTTTGTACATTTCATATTTGGTAATTTGAATTCTTTTCGGCTTGATTCGATAGACAACAATCGAGATTTCAAACAATCGGAGTCTAACATTTGCTAGGTTTTATTCGAGCTTAAACTTGGGTTGCATATCGGGAAGAGATGGAAATATCAGGCTTAATATCATATCAAAAATCAGGCAAAGTTGTATATTCCAAAATTTTAAATATCGAGAAAGATTACATTCAATTGTAAAATATCGATATTTTCGATAATATAAGTATCAGAAAATTGCATGTAGTTTATTTGTCTTTTGAAACACCTTTAAACCTACATTCCTAATTAGTTATTTATCTTTGATTTTGTCAATGATGATAGCTTAAAATAAGTCAAGCAATTTGATATATCAAACAGACTATCGATTTATCGCGCATTTAAGGCAACCTTACAATATAACAAATTTTTGCAACAGCGAAGTTCAAGCGGTTTCGCTGGTGCATGAAATATCGAGACAGTATCGACATTTCAACATCTTTCATCCTCCCTAGCGCATCCCTGAATTCAGACTTGGGAATTTTAAGCGCACTCTTTGGTTTCTTGAATAAAATAATCGTATAAAATGAAGCGTTTTATAGTTCAGCCTGCCAATTAACTGAAAGCCATATCGAATTGCCAAAACATTCAATGGAAAGGTCACCCAACACGCAGAGAAAAACAACAACAGCAAAGGGCCAAGGAGGTTAATGAATAATTTTTCGACTACCTATTTGAAGGGTTGGGCCCTACACTCGCCCTTATGCACCATTCTTATTTTTATTCCTTTTCCATTTCCATTTCCATTTCAAATCCTTGGCATCCGTTTCCGCATCCGCATCCGCATCCGTATCCGTGTCCGGACACCTCCGGGGAATGGGTCTCCCAACTGCGGACGACCGAAGAGCAACAAGAAACAATAAAAGACATAAAATTAATTAAATTAGCCATAAACAAAGCGAAAGGTGATTAATTAACTAGAAATTTATACCGTTACATAAGAGCGAGGAAAGGCGGCATGAAAGACGTGCCGCCGCCGCTTCGTCCGGGGGTAAGGGGTGGCGCTAAGTGTCCTGGAAGGTAATGAATGGGTTGGCCCGGTCTGCGCCGGTTAGGTGGGAGCTCTGGTCGCCTTATTTGCCCATTCATTAATATTTGGTTGTTTCAGTTCTGGCCCTCTGGCCCGACCGGGTCCTTTGCTCGGCTTTCTTTCTGACTTGGCCTACAGTGAGGGAAGAGTACAAGCTTTCAAATAAAGATAAAGTAAGTAGGTAAAGCTCTGAATTATTTACAGTGTGTTCTAAATAATAAATTAAATTTAAATGAAAAAATATATAGGTTATCTGCTATAATTGGTTATTCAATCCGAACCCAAAGCATATTTCCTTAAACTTTAATATGTGAAGGGAGACTGAGTGCTTCCGTTTAAGCAGAAAGTGGCTTCAGAACATTAAGCAAGAGGAAGGGCATTCAAACTTCTGCTTTCCTCCTCGATTCCTCTCCATTTGCCTTCCACGAAGCAGCTACCTTTGTTTGCCCAGCAGAAGGAGAACAGAAGAAGTCTCGCTGGACTCACGGACTGATGGACTGACTGACGGCGACTAAGAGAGGCCGACAAGGAATTGTGGACTTTTAATTAATGTTATTAAAAAGTCAAAATGAGCAAGACAAGGCACTGATGGCTGTTTCATTTGGGCAATTGCTGAAAATTGAAAGTGAACAAACTATAAAGAAATATCAGGGACTTGCACGTTTTAAATATTTGAATTGATAACTTATTTAAGAATAATTGTTACTTAAACAAATCTCAGGGCTGTCCGGGACTACACCTCCTTCCTGTAAAAGCTATGCTTTAAGACGATCGTCTGAAGAAACTCCAACGAAGGACAACTACCACACAGAGAGAGCTACTGAAGGTTTACCAAAAGGCCTTACTCAGGGACCCCTGCTTCAGGATCATTGAGTGCGAGATGAAATTGTGGGGAAAATACCTCCAACAGCAGACAGCTTTGTTCCATTAAGTGATTTAGTAAGTGTATTCATCGAGGTTCTTGTAAAACCTCTAATTACAATTTGTAAGAAACTTAAGACCCATTCCTGGAGGTAGATTTCATTACAAAAACTCAAGCTTAAATACCTATAGACGCTTTATTAAGCGCCTTTCAGTGAGTAAAACACATGAGCCTGCTAAGCCCACTTATTGCAACCGGTTATTGCCTTTAATAGCAGATTTTCCATGGATTTGTCAGTAGGTGTCACTTTTCGCCCAAAGATTTACACAAGGTTATACGTCTCATTGCCCAGCAATGCCCATGAATTAATGTTGGCCATGGCCAACTCCCGCCGTTGCCTGCTTCCGGAAAACCCCAGAATGCCAGCGACGAGGACAGTAGTCAGTGAGTGAGTGGCCTGCGTTTCCAGTATTTACTGTGGCTTCGCCCGATTCTCACTTATTTCCATTAACTTTTGCAATTTGACTGCCATCGCCATTGCCATCGCCGAACCATCGTTGAATCGCTGAGGCCAACGCCTGATCGGCTGCCAATTGTATAATTTTGTCATTTCAGTCAGCGAAAAATGCAAAAAATGTAATTTGCAGCAACAATTGGAGGAAAGTGGTATTTTGATTAATCGTCGATTTGCATGCGAATGCGGAAATAAAAAACAACAAAAAATCCGGCCAAGAAAAGCAATCCATATAAAAAGGGAGTAAATTGAAAGGGGATTTATTCGGGCTGTGACTTTGGAATACTCTTTCATGATTATGTGTACAAAATAGGGTAACTTATTGCAAATATTTTGCATTTAATAGCTTCCAATTAATTTGCTTACCTTTTATTGATATTACTCGCTTGCTAAGACCAAGGATAAACCTTAAGTATGACCCCTAAATATTTTAATTTATTAACTAAGAATTGCTTATAGATATGTATTATAATTCTTGACTTTCAAACCCAATCTCTTGGCCTGATATCCCCCCGCCTTACCCCTTAGATAAAGTGTATCACAACAACTTCCTGTTACATTTAACCGGCTGTGGAAAAGCCAGACCGAACGAGTGGTAGAAACAAGAAAAAAAAGGAGGAAAAATGCAAATAAAAATAAAAGAAAAATACAAAAATAAAAAGAACAACGGGCAGGCATGGAAAGGGAAGCGCGTTGAAAATTGCGTTGATTTTTCAGCATTTTTATTGCCCCCGCCAACCGATGTGTATTTACACGGGGGGCGGCGGGCTGCTTGGCAGCTCTGTTTACATGGCGTATACGTAATGCGTATACGCAATGCGAATATGAGCAGTGGCTACGAGTGCGCGTCATGCATATGCATCTGTTGGACCTGCACTTAGGCACGAATCGATTGGGATCGTAGGGAACCCGGCCTAGATCGCCTCTTCCCTGGCTTCCCAAGGCAAGGGTCCGCCTACGTTTGTGTTGTTTGTTCTTTCTGGTCACGCAGAACGGGTGGTGGTGGGTGGTGGGGCGACCCTAATTACAGTTAATTGGTGCCTGCTGGGGGGAAATCTGAGGGGACTTTCACGGCTGATGGGCGATGCTTATACGCACTGCGCGACAGGGCAAAAATACACAATTTTCCACTTTGTACTAATCAAGAACTCATTATCCTTCATTATGCTTTTCAAGTTGCCGTGTTGGCGACATCCTGCGACCGCCCCGTCGCCCAGTCCTCTTCCGCCTCTCCCGCATCCTGCCGTCGCCCGAGCAGCTGCAATTGCAATGCGTCGACGCCGGAGACGGAGCTGGAGATGGAGGTGTGGAGGTGGGAGACGGAGACCCAGGCACTGGAAACAAAATTTCACCAGTTTGCTGAAGTGACTTGAACTCCTTGGAGTTAAAACTAGGTCTTTGCAATCATCAAATGAGGCTTTTTCAAATTAGCAAAGGAAAACTTATATTAAGGAAACCAAATACTATGAAAACCTTATTAAAACCCACTTCTTTCTCTTCCGCTTTCTCCCAGTGTAACACCCCTCTCTATATTATCCGTTAGCTGGCTCCACGGGAGCCATCATTCATGTGGTCGGTCTGCTTTGGTTTTGCCTCGCCTTGGTCCGCTTTGCTTGCGAAAAGGGAACCCGCAACTGCTGAGCTTAAATTATGCACAATTTTATAAATGCCACGGCAAATGTCGACACAAATACACCCGGGACGGGACGCGGGGTTGGACTCTGGAGCTGGAGCTGGAACTGCCACTGCCAACTGGAATGGGATGCGGGATCAAAGGATCAGGACACACATGAGCACTTAGCCGGGACGTGACTGCGGTCAGCATAAATAACAGGTCAAGGCGCTGCGTTGCTGAAGAACAAGGAGCTGCGGGCAGGAATGCAGAGTCCGATGCCTTTGGACCCTTTAACCGATTACGCCATGCACCGCAGGAGGAGTGGACAAGATGTATTTTAGCTTTTTATGCTTTTCCAGCACTCAGTTGGAGAATTCTATAGTTACAGCTTGGCCAAGGTTTGATTTTAATGATTAAATAATAAATCACAAGGAAGGATATTTAAGCAAGGAAGTTTGTTTCATTTTATAAGAAAATATCTAGGCTATAAGGACATTTTGTACCCTTTATTTTGGGGGCTACATGAAGTACACTGAACTCCTACAAATATTGTTTCATCCAGACTCCCCAGTACCATCCCCATCCAACTAAATAATTACATTCTCTACATTCTCTACATGTTGATAAAAGCTAGTCGTCGCGACATGGCCAAGTAACTGGGCTAACACAGCTTAATGTGCCTTTAATGAACGCACGCCAAATGGCCAGCTCCCAGGGAAAAGCAGAGCAGTACAAAGGCAGAACCCCTGCAGGACGAGGCTTCGAAGAAGCAACATGAAAAGCGCTAATAAAGTGCACTTGTCGCCGCCGCACCAAAGGCGAAGACCATCAACTAATGGCCATTGGCCAGTGGTCCTGTTCGGCCTAGCCCTTCTTCCTACGGGCGGGAGTAGCCTTGTTTACTACTTGCCATAACAAGGACACCCGGTGGGGGGGGAGGGAGTAGTCTTTCAGTTTCTCAGGCGTTTCTAATTTCAGTCTGTGGCGCATAAATCTTGGCTCCTGACAGAGCAGCCCCCCCCGCGCCGCCCACGGCCGTTGGTTAAAATTATTGTTATTGCCGCGCGAGTGTTTGTTAAAATTTTTGCAATTAAGTTTCCCCTTTTTAGCTGACCTGCTCCCCCCCCCCCCCCC
>JAEIIU010044396.1:0-10824 GCA_018874675.1 Drosophila baimaii
TTTTCTGTTTCTCTCTCTCTCTCTGTTTCCCAGAGTTGAGTCAAAAGCTCTGAGTGACATTTGCTTGCTTAACTTTGAGTGACATTTGCCTCCTTTGCGTTTATGTGCGCCTGGTATGCATAATCGCATGACGGGCGAATTTTGTCGAATATATGATATATTTATATATATATGATTTATATTTTTTTTATCAGACATAATAAGTTTGGTCTAAGTTTTAATTAAACACAAAAATAATCGTTATCGTTAATTAAAAACGTAAAAATTTCAAATATAATCAATGTGATGTAATTTTTAATGTAAAACTTATAATGATTGCGGTATTAAGCAAATGATATGTAATAACTTTAAATAACAGATAAGTCTTAAAAACCCCTACAAAATTCTTAATTATTACTTCAAATGTTGTAACTCTTTAAATATATATACATACATATATACGTTACGTCTTTAGCATAAACTCCAGGTACAAAAATAATAACTGCTCAAGTAGAAATTAAGACAGTTCTTTATTTTCTTTAAAAAGTATACGGAAAATATATACATTTATTAGCAAAAACTGTGACTTATCCAGTACATTATTTTTAGGTTCATTTAAGAGACCCTTTAAGGCTCAGGTTGAATAAATCCATCAGCTTTGTATTAATACATTTATCAGAGACTAGTTATTTTATTTCTAAAGTAAAGAAATGCTGACATATTTGTAAATGGGTAATAAAAACAATAATTTCTCTCTAGTTCATGAGTTTATTTAACTTCAGACAACACCACCCAATACTTTTCCGCATTATTTTTGCTTAAAAAAACAAATAAACCAATTTATTCCAATTTCAATTTGAATAAACGAGAAAAGAGTGCGAGTGCCAGAATGTTTTCCTTTGTCACTTAGAAAACAAGTGTCAGATTCTTATATACACATGTCTTGGTCCCTTGACTCTCCATTTGTTTGATTATTTTTACTTTTCTTCGAAGCTCTCGAGGCTGTCGAGGCTCTAAATCATAATGACACTGGTCAGCAAATGTGTGCGGGGTAATCTTTTCACAGGCATATCGATTCACAGATGGCATCCAGTTCGATTCCGGCTGCTGTCAGTCATGTGTGGTCCCACACGGCTTGTGGGAAGGGCGGTCTCGTGGCCAGGGGGTGGCTCAACCGGACTTTGACTTGGACGTTGACTTTTCGCTCGAGGTTCGGGGCTTCTGCCAGTCAAACTCTTTTGCGTGTTGCCCAATTCTTTGCATTTAATTTCGTTTATTCATTCGAATGACCACAAAATGACATTTGCATTTGGGCGGCGGTCAGGTCCCAGTCTCCCCCACAGTATCCACATCCCACATCCGAGTCCAGGTCTCATGTGCTGCCCTCTAGGGAGTTCGGCCCGACAGCTCCAGCACTCCAGCAAGCCAGCACTCAGGAGGCTGACTCCGTCTCCTGGGCTCTGGGCTCTGGACTTTGGACTCTGGACCCGTAATCCCGTAACAAATGAATGGCACATTTTGCAAAAATTTGTTTTGACATCCGAAGATGCTGGGCAAAAGTGCAGAATTTTATATAAAACACAAAAGTGCGAAACTATCTCATCTCTCTCTCTCTCTCTCACTCTCTCTTATTCTCGCTGTGTGTGTAATTAATTCTCTGCTGAGTCGGCACACACAAATCGTAGGCCGAGCCAAAAAAGCACAATTAAATGAGCAACAAAAACAGAACGAGGCGGAGGATGAGGAGCAGCTTGCCTGGACATGGCATCACCCTGTGCCCTACACATTGGTCGAAAAAATTCAATAAGATTTCATAATTTATAGTTGCCAAAACTATGGGGACTTTGAGTGGGGTTTTCCAATAAAATATTCAATTTTTTTTTTTATTTAAGTTCTACAACATTTATATAAAATATATAAATATACAAATAGTGTATGCAAATTCGATAGTTTGGAACTAAATGAGCCATGTGACCAACAGATACAAAAGTATCTTTGAAATATTCCATTTCTAATACCAAATCAAGCTATTTGATGTTGGCAATAATTATGAAAAAGTAAATAAATATTACAAAATAAATTCACGAAAGAAACAATGTTAAAGCCCAGACAAAAGGTTTAGTTATAGAACATCTTAGTTTCGGCTTAGTTTTTAGCATCAAAATGCAGATTTATCCATGGCTTGGTGGAGGTATCCAGGCCAATGTGCCTGGCAACTGAACTGCAAATGGATAACTACAATTTTACGGATGCTGTAACTGTGGCAAGGGGCCACCGGACTACGGACTGCGGAGTGGAGTCGTCGTCGTCGTCAACAGCATTTGCAGTAGCCATCGCTGTAGCCGTGGCCAAAAAGCAATTAGCAAAGTTTTCAGTCTCCAAAAACACTCACTCCTGATGATGATGTCGGGTGAGGGGGTCATGGAAAGGGAACGGGAACGGGCACGGGAGATGGCTACACTTAGCCGGCCATCATCAATCTGGTGCAGTTGCGCCACTCTGTCCGCTCAATCCCAACCCCTGTCCCCAGACCCAACCTCCACACGAATACAATTCCGGAGCGATCCTCCACCCACGTTTGCACCTAACTTATCAGCTGCCACCGATAGGCCATTGCACCGCCGCAAATGTGATAGAAAACGTAACATAAATTTCATATTTATATATACATATATATCATAATAATTAATATTGAATTCATTTTGGTCCCACAGCGCTAAAAACTTGAAATCATTTCACTTTCATTAGGGGGAAATCAATTCAAATCGAAAGATTTGTAAACTGCGGAACGAGTGAATAAAAACCTTGCTGTTAGCCTTGATATTAATGAATAATAGTTTTCGTTGCAGCAATACCTTTGTCCAGGGTTGTACCTTAAACTGGGGTCTTACAATATTCCGTTGCATACTTTCGGACAATGTTTTAACGGATTCTTAATCCCCAATAAGTAAATATTAAATAGTAAATAAATATATTTAGCATTTACATCTGTGTCTGTTTTCTTCCGGTGCGACAGGCGCGACCATCGTCATTCCCAATTATTCATGGATAATCTAACCCAAAATGGGACGTTAATTACTGGCGCATGTCTGTGGCATTTCCCCTTCCCCTCCCAGCTTCTTCAATGTGTAACTATGTTGTGTGTGTGTGTGAGTGGCGTGAATTGCAGAAGTGCGGAACTATTTACTTTTTTGTCCGACTGTAAACAGAACTGAGGCCACAGTCCCAAGTCCATAGAGTCCACAGTCCTTGGTCCTTAGTCCTTAGTCCTTAGTCCGCTCTCCGGCCATTTATCGGGTGATTAATTAAGCTGCAAGGCCCTGCGAATGCAACTTTCTGCTGCTGACATCTCCTAGTAGACTAGGGATGGCAATGGGTTGTGGCTCCACTGACTATAATTTGGTTATCTCAGATATTTATCTTGAAATCGGATTAACTAAATATTGATAGCAGAAACTGCAACCTAGCCTCAGTCTCAACCCCGTGAAACCCGTGGAATATGCCTCTTGGTCTTACCACCTTAAAAACTTAACTGACATTACCGCTATGGTGGTGGGAAAAAAGATATTTAGTTTTTGAAATACCTTCAATCGGGAAAGGAAGCCAGCTCCGAATTTCCTATAGTCATGAAGCTTGAAATTCCGATCCTAGGATCGGTGGCTTAAGTCCACCAAGTGACAACTCTTTTAAGTTTTCTTGAAGGGAAAATAGTCGCTGTCATCGAACGGAATCGATTCGTTTGCTAAATATTTCCCTGGTTATATATATATGGTCACGTCAAAAATAAAACTTAAACCTTGTCACTTTCGGCCCTATAAATAAGCCAGATGGGCCAGCAGTCAGTGCAGTCCGTCCTCACCTGCCGTGGGGTGAACATCCCAAGTTATTAAATGTCTTTTTTTATTTGTTTTAATTTCAACACACGTATCTTGGTTTAATCTTTATTTTGTAATAATTTGTATTATACTTCATCTGCTTCAGCAGCTCCAGATGTGCATATGTTTTTACTCGGATGCTTCAACTTATTTTATTTTTTTGTTATTATTTTTATTTTTATCTACTTATATTATATTTGAGCATCCAAGCGGCAGAGTTCTAGGGAAAACTCGTTAACAGCGACAAAAAAGAATTTTGTACTGGGATGCTTTAGTAGGAACTTATTTAAGGTGGTTTTTTATTTTTTAATTTAATTGGTTTTCTTTTTAGAGCCTTTGTTTTTTTATTTCTTATTATTACTTTTATTTATCTTATATCTGATCATCCAAGCGGAAGAGTTCTAGGGAAAACTCGTTAACAGCGACCAAAAAGAATTTTGTATTGGGATGCTTTAGTAGGAGCTTATTTAATGTTTTTTTTTTTATCGGTATTCTTTTCAGTGCCTTTGTTTTTTATTTTTTAGTATTATTTTATTTATTTTATATTTGGTTATGCAGGCGGCAGAGTTGTGTGAAAAATCGTTCATGCCGATGAACATAAATTTTTACGTGGATGCTAAGCAGGAGCTTATTTATATTATAAAAACTTCGGCTCCGTCCGAAGTTAGCTTTTCTTACTTCTTATAAAAGATGTTGATAAAATATAACCTGAATAATGAAAAATGTAAGCAAAATGTACAATTCATGTAAAAGATGAATTTAGACCGAATATCTTGAAAAATAGCGAAAATATGCCAATTTTTCCATATCGTTTCTTTGGCAGCTATAGGATATAGTAGTCAGATTCCTGCCGTTCCGACATATATACTGCTTGCAAAAATACAACAGACGGGTCAAAATCTAATGACAAAGTCAGCTACAATAAGAATCTTGGTCAGTAAACATTTTTAAAAAATCTGTCTTACCTGGATCCCAAACCTTATTGGCGTTATAGACAAATGAGAGAGGTATGAAAGCCAGGAAAACAAACAAATACCTACTCAACCAAGAACAATATCCTTCTCCCTCGAAAATCCAATCAAACCTTAGCTGAACCTTCTTACAAAACCCTTACCAACGCTCTTTCCCTTCCTACATTTAGCTAAACTCACATTAACTGTATATGTACATATATATATATATATATACCTAGGCATATTCCTATAATACTATAATACCCTCTGCAAGGATATTAAAAATGAAGAGATAGCTACAATAAATCTTACAAGTCTGGCTTGAGATTTGACTAATCGACAAGTAACTAAAATTCCTGTGAAAAACGTGCATATAGTTTATTACGAGGCTAAGCAATTATTTCTTGGAGCGATGGCAAGACATTTAACGATTAGATTGACATTCTCGGTGCGATTATAAGTAACAATGTTTGTACTTATCTATATGCGCGGACGATCACCTGGTGCCCTTAGGCGCATAACAATCGGGTTCTTTGTCCATCAAGAACCACACATATTTTCCCATCAGCCCGAAAGGAAACACTTGGTAACTTTGGTAAGATCTTTAGAATTAAACAGCTACACATTTCTCGGTCGGTCGGACGACGACCTATGACAATTGATGATTAAAAATAAATGTATGTTGTGATCGTCAGATAAACAAAATAATAGCGTTATGCATCAGTTCCTGCGCACTAAATACTTAAGGTGAATAAGTAAAATGCGGGATCTGTTATCCTAAGAATGCGGGGGAAGTTGCAAAAAAAACATATAGTTAAGACTTAAGGCTACGATTCCTCTTTTTTGTGGCCCAACCTGTGCGAAATATACTGCACAAAATCGCTGCGATATAGGATCTTTGGGTCTTCCTGGGTGGCGAACTCGTCCACCTGACGCAGGTCCGTCCACTTCCAGAGCAGGCGTCCGCAGTAGCTGTTGCGGAACGAGGCAAAGATGTTCTTGCTGGATATCTGGTCCTTGTAGTACGACTCCTTGGTCTTCACATTGAAGTAGTACAGCTGGTTGTGGGAGCGGGAGTGCGCCGACACATAGTCGGTGGTCAGCTCGCGGAACAGCAGCAGGCCCCCGGGCACAAAGAACTTGTTCTCGTCGAGGGCATAGCCGAAGCGCTTGGAGTTGTCCTTCAGCACGTAGCGCCGCATGTCGGCGAAAAACTCGTCCAAGTCGCGCAGCGGAAAGAAGGGCTTGCTGCGCAGTGCTCCGAACGTGCGCTCCTTGCGGTACGGCTTGTTCAGGCTGCGGGCGTACTTGTCGCACATGCTGACGCGCTCGCGGAACGGCCGCCGGCGGATGTCGATGCCGCCCAGGCAGATGCCGTCGATGATGTGCAGGGCCGCCACCCGCTGGATGGTCCGGCCCTCGCCATAGAACTCGTACACGATCTGGCCGAAGAAAATGGAGCGTGGCTGCACCTCGAAGGGCGTCTCGACCAGCTCCCACTTCTTGTGCTCCGTGTAGCGCAGTAGATTGCCGCGAGAGCGGCACAGGAACAGGGTACAGGCGTTGATGTTCGTCTCCTCGCGGCCCACGGGCACGAAGTACCAGTCGGCGACATTCTTCACGGCGCTGTCCAGCATCGCCACACCATGGATCTCGGCAGCACCAAGGTTCATCCAGGTGCGATCCTGGGCCCAGTCGACCAGCAACTCTTCCAGCAGACGCTCCGTCGGCTTGATTTCGGGCGCCTGGCGCAGCTTGTCCGGCAGATCCCAGCGCTTGAGGCACTCCTGACGCACCTCCGACTGCCTCGTCTCCTTTAGCTCCGGATTCTGGGCAAATGCGGCGATCTTCTGCAGACCCACAATCTGTTTCCCACCAATGGCATTGTTAGAGTCGATAATATAGCGCAGAAAGTCCTCGTCCTCGGCCAGCTCCTTGGCACTGAAGATCTCCTGGACGTCGGCCTCGTTGCCCTCGGGCAGCTGGGCCTCCTCGTTGATCATGTGATTCACCGCGTTCAGGTAGGCGGTAATGGCCGCCGTATCCGTGTCCGGGCGCTTGTACTTGCAGACCAGGTAGCGCTCCGAGTTGGCCGGCCGGCTGCTGTTCGGCTTGATGATGGCGATCTGGTGGAAGCATTTGTACATCAGATAGACCAGGCCGACGCTGAATGGTGTGAACAGGTCGAACACCTTGCACACGAAGCTGCCGTTCTCGCGCAGGATCTTTAGGGCGGTGAGAAACTGGCAGAGGTACAGCTGCTTGGATAGGATCTCCTGGATATTCTCCTGCCCCTCCACCGAGAAGCCGCCATCGGCCATGGCAAAGTGGACGCCATGCGGTGTATGGCGGCGGATGTACTCGCTCAGCGAGTCCTGGTTGGCCTCGTCGAATATATTTCCATCCTCCTTGACGCCGTAAAAGGCATCAAAGGACTCGGGCGAGGCGGCGAAGAACTTTTCCAGCTTGAAGTCATTGGCGCCGCGCAGCGTAAAGCCAAAGCCCTTGGCTTCCCAGGATTTGCGGAACAGCACGTATTCGGAGAAACCGCCAGGGCCTATGCACAAGATATCAAGAAATAAGAGGAAACATTCAGTTAGAGCAGAAAATCATATTTAGGACATTTACTTGATGGAAAAGCGCGAAATCATTCTAATGAGCAATTAAATGTTTCAATAATCACTATTACTATGCTAATGCCAGTACATTACAAGGGATTTTATTACTTATTCAGGTTTCTAGAGTTCTAAAACGAGAAAACTGTGTCCAAAGTGGCATTCGAAATGATTTGATTTGATTTAAATCAATGATTCGGTTTGACATTATGGATTCTTTAGCCAAAGTTAAGCATTTCTTTATGATTGAAGTTACTAGAGTTCTTTAGAGGTGAAAATTAGGCCTGAAAAGGCTTTCGAACTGCTGTTAATGATTTGTTTTCGTTTAATTTAATTCGAATCAATTGTTTGATTTGCATTTAGAAAGCTTCTGCCGCTCGCAAAGTCCTTAACAGCAAACAAAAGGTATTTATTTGTAAGCGAAACTCAATACTCTTGAATTACATCAAGTGCGGCTAAAGCGCGGTCAGTAGCTTGGAGAGTGAGAAAGAGTGGGGTTATTAGCCAGGACAGAGGCACACTTCACCTGCACACATGTCTGTGAAGTAGAGCACCTCGTCGGGAGCCACCAGCGATCTGCCTTTGGAGTCGCGGGGATTGGTGAACATGTAGTCGCACATGGAGTCTATGTTGGCCATTTTGACGGCGGCGCGATTAAGGAAGATGGAGCTGCGTATGGTCTCGAAGGGATTGCAGCGCGAGCGCGCCCGCCTCTTCTCGCTGTCGTTGAGATCGTCAAAGACCGTCTTGGCTTCGAGGATGCGGTGCAGGATCGTGGGATCGCAGTACAGGGTCTCGCCGTCGAGCGTACGCTTCTTTGGACCGACCACAGCATGTCCCAGCAACTGCTCCGTGGTGTACGCCAGGGCACCACCACCGAGGTTAGTCAGCCAGAGCACTGGCTCTGGGATGTCCAGTTCCTCACGGTTTGGGTCCCACTGGCCAGCCGACGACTGCATTGTGTCCAGCTTGAGGCCAAAGCCGCGACGTCCGTCCTGCTGCACAGCGATGATGGGCTCGAGGCGGCCTTGGTTGCTCTTGCCCAGACCTTTGTCGTTCTCGTAACCCATCTTCTTCATCATCTCCATGGCCTTGTTCGAGTAGCTCTTCGACCACTCCCGCTTGATCTTCTTGGGCGTGGGCTCGGAGTTCTCATCGTCAGACGGTTCGTCCACCATCTTGCCTGGTTGCTGCTGCTCCTCCTCGTCGATTCTGGTGGCACTCAGATCTGTGGTCGCCTGCTGGGAAGCGCTTGCAACGGGACTATCTGTTTATGGGGATAATTTTGTTTATGATTTTTGGTATATGCACCTCGCGTGAGACCGTTCGCCGAATGCCGCAAAATACCAAACGTGCTTTGGCGCATGGCAAGAACACCTGACACTTGGCATATATTGCAGAAAATACCGCTTTTGGCCCCAGGTTCAGAAAATACCAGAAATGGTGCGTATAGTACCACATTACGGACAATTTGAAATTATTTTTTGTAACTGATAATTTTTTTATGAGTAAATAAGTTTTTTAAACTTAATTCAATACTTGCTGCTGCTAATTTTAGAAATGCCAGATGTAAATAACAAGCCCAGCGTAGGTTTCATTAAGTGTTTTGCATGATTTATTCATTTTAGAAACGGAAATCCACTTCACTTTAAATTTTATAAACCTAAAATAAAAAAAAGTGGTGCACTTAAATAATAATCTATATGTGTAGTTTTAACTCAAATTAATATCTGATTACATGATCTTAACAGACAAAAAGAGATGGAAACCTTAAATAACGAATAAACGCACAACTCTTCGATGATTACACCAATGATGACAGTATCTTCCTACATCTTCTCGTAGGTCTCGCTGTACGGACAGGTGAGGCAGGTGTGCGTGTAGTTGTCCTCCTCCTCGTTGTAGGTGTCCGGGCCAAACTCGTGCTCATGGATGGCATGCGTCTTCTTGGTGTAGACGCTGCTGCGCACCTCCATGCGTAGCTGCTTCATCTGCTTGTTGTACTTGCGTGCCTTGCCCACCTCGCGCTTCTCTTCGCGGCCCTCGTGCTGGCGCATCAGCTCCTCCTCGCTGCCCCACACCTCCAGAGCGCGCTTAAGGACCTGCAGGTGCAGGTACAGCTTCATCTCGCCCCAGCGCACGTTGTGCGGATTCTTGCGGCTGATGTAGCGCAGCGGCGGCTCACGCTTATCGAAGTCACAGTCCTTTAGCAGGTACTCCGCTTTGGCCTCCGTACGGGTGATGAGGGCGTGGCGCTCCTCGTTGTCCCGACACTTGTCGCACACAGGATGCCCGAAGTTGTTGAACAAATAGGAGTCTGCGAACTGGTCACCACACTCGACACACTCCTCGTAGTGCACCGGAATGGCAATGGCGTCGTCTAGGATAACGCCAGCCCCATCATCACCGGATGGCTTCACCCCTGCTGTTCCCGGCCCGGTCGGCAGGACAGGCTGCTCCAGCAGAAAGCCACCGCCGCTGTCGATGTACTTGGTGCCCTGCACCTGGATCACGGCAGTTTGTCCCTTGCGCAAATTAGCTTCAGGATGGGCGCCATCCTTGTTGCTGCACGGGGGTAAGTTTCTGAGCATGGCAAACATTGTGAAAGCACTACACTCACCTGGCCAGGTCATTATAGGGATGCGCCACCAGCTTAGCTTCCCGCAACTTCTGGGCCTTCGCTTGATTTCTCTCGATTCGCGCTTTCTGTGCATTGGTCAGCTTGGAGCCACTGGGAGCTGGCGGAGCAACTGCAGTTGGTGTGGCCACCCCCTCGGACATTTCGGAATTTCACAAATTCTATTAATTTAGTACAAGAAATAAGCGCGCTAGAAGGAATTCCAATTTGTGAACGATTTCTTCCTCTTTCCGATTTGACCAGTGTGGCTGCCGAATCATCGACAAAATATACCGTCCGGCTCGAAAACTACAATATGTATACAAATTATATACCATTTGAAGCATTATATATTTTTATTTGGGATTTTTAACAAAAATGTTTTCCGTTGGCCTATGAATACTTTTTTTACCAACATCAATTAAATGAATAATAGGATACAAATAGTAAAAGAATTGTGAATTAAATATATATATATTTTTTTTAATAATATTTATAACATATTTAAGGTGTTATTGTTAAGCGCAGTACTAAATTCGACGAAATTTCGCATGCCAAAAACTTTATATAAATATGCTACCTCAATATATACTGCATGAATTTATTTGAGTATTATTCGATTTTGAATACCAGGCGCACATAAACGTGAAGGAGGCAAATGTCACTCAATGCAAAAGAAGCAAATATCACTCAGAGCTTTTGGCTCAACTCTGTGAAACAGAGAGAGAGAGAGAAAGAAACAGAAAAACTCAAGCGAGTCAAAGCTGGTCGCTGGCTACTTGCTG
>JAEIIU010044397.1:0-12252 GCA_018874675.1 Drosophila baimaii
TGAATAAAAGTCCTTATGAATTAGCAAGTAAACAAGGACAAAGGCAAAGGCGAGGCAAAGTGGCATGAATGTTTGGGAAAGCAAGAAAAGCGATTGAACAAACTCATAAGTGATCGGGGAAAATGGGAAACTTTAAGGCCAAGCACCGGCACTGCTTGCGGAAAGCACTTATCCTTGATGACCCCGCACTCTCATTTATTTATAATATTAGGACACAGGACTTGGGGATCTTATGAATTTACCTTTCTTCAAAGACTGCAGACGAGGTTCGGGTTCCAAACACTGGCTAGCACTCGAAAAAAACTTGGAAAACAATCACTTTTCTCTCTCTCTCTCTCAAAAAAAAAAACATAAAAATATTAGCGTATTTTTTGTAATTTGTATTTCTTATTTTATTTTTTTTTAGAGTAACTATTTGCACTTCGCGCCACTCAAGGATGGACTCGAAAGTCCTGCTGAATTCCAGAATCGTTTCGGAAACTGAGTCCACTTTTGGTTGGGCAAAGGATTCGGATTCGGCTGGCACTCGGTGTGGATCCACTCGACTGAACTGAACCGACGCGCTAGGAAGTTGCCCGAGCACTGAACCTGTCGCGCCAAGCGCCTATCGCATTGGACCGACCTAGCGCAACGCGCTCGTCCTTCGGCAGCCACGATGTCCCGGCCCCATGCCATCCCGTGCCGATGTCCCAGTGTCCCGATGTCTCCCATGTTATCCCATCTCCCGTTGTTGTTATCCCACGAGCCCACGCATCCGCCCGACGCTGGCCGAAGTGCCGTCCCGAATGCAGGATAACACAGTTCGTGTGTCGCGGCACTTCGTGCTTCTGGAGCCGAGTGTCGCCGGGCAACATGTTGCCTGCAACATGCTTAAGCCAGGACACATGGCAGGGAAGTGGCCACTAAAGAAAGTCTCTTGTAAGTCGATTACTAAAAGCCAGGGAATCCTGGATTAAGCATAAATACATGAGTGCATATATATTCGCAGCATTCGCACAAATCACAGGAGATAAGGTGCGGCCTAAGGTGGCCCATGGCACACGGGGCCAGGTTAATTGGATGGCGCAGCAGCAGCTGCACAAATGTGCAGTCAGCCGGATCATTGCCGAGATTAAAATCCAAACGAATTAGCCAGCAAGTGAGCAACTCGATTGGCATTATTAATTTTACGTCGAATCGCTGCAAGTGAAGAGCACAATGAAGCCAACGGCCAGGTCAGTTCCAATAAGACTCCAAATGCACCAAAAATCATACTGACAGTTCACTGAACAAATTATTAATTGGCCAAGGGTTTGCAATTTGTATTTTATTCATAAACAAGAAGGGAAGCTAAAGTTAAAAATAATTAAGTTATGTCTGCTTTCATTTTATTATCCAACGATGAGTAGGATTGCGGTTTTTGGTAGCTAAATAAATATTATTAATACATAAATTGAATTAAAATTGATGCTTCTTTGGCTTACTTATGGTGTTCTTTAACTTTTATTTGCTTACAGATATAATATCGATAAATATCGATTTAAAAGACCCTAAAATGCGCATATTTGAAGTCTTCTTGAGGGAGACTAATGGCTTAAATAAGAATGCTTAACAATAATCATATATATTCCGATTCTTTATTCAAATTTTAAGTAAGTATGAACAAACAAATTTTTTTAATTCTGTTGGGCTTTTTTATGGGGTTTTTAAACTTTGATTTCTTCACAAATCTCTCTCTCTCTCTCATTTGTTAAAGACATCGGGAATTGCAAAATACATCCATCACATTACATAGGGAAAGCATATCCATATTTATATCCTTAAAGCACTAACCTGCAAAATATATAGCCTTGAAAATAAAGATTTCTACCAAGTTACTGAATTAGAAACCAGTTAAATTATTTGTTAATTATTTGTTATCCATTGTTACTATTAATTGTCAAGCAAATGTATATCAGAAATTGTTTAAGTTGAAGGTGATATCATTTCTTTTATCTCAACTCCTAATTATATTAATTTATTTGTGTTAATTGATTTGTATAATATATACATATTGATATCAATTAATCATTGTAAAAAAGTGTATATTATTTTGCATTTAAAAATGCAATTAGTTTAGTGGAAAATCTAGAAAATCTATTAAATTGGTAAAATAATGGAGCAACCTGCAGAAAATATGGGGCTAGCAGGTTGCTTTATTTTCTAATTAATGATGATCATCATCATTGCTTAATTACCATTAATATTGTTATTAATCTCAACTGAACTTGACATATTTTAATTCTTAGGTCAAGATGGGATATAGCATCATATATTGTAGTTAGATACTAGATTTCATTTTATTAACACATTCAGATTAGCTGACATAATATACATAATTGATTAACCAATTAGTGAGCCGCTAAAGGGAAATATTAAAAATTCATTTACTTAAATTAAAACCTCTTTCCTCCCGCACTACCGGAAAATATAATTAAAATTGCAGCCCGAGCAAAAAGGAAGCGTTAAATAACTTAAATAACTGCGGCTTTTGCAATCAAAGTCGTAGCGTTTCTTTGGCGTTGGCTCTCCGCTTTTCCGGCCGGAAAATTCACTTACCAGGCAGGTGCCTAAAGTGCGTTTTCCCCCCCCCCCACACACACACACATCACACACATCACACACATCACTTAGGCAAATCAAGGAGACCAATAAAGGCAAAAAGGCGGCAACACTTAGTCAGTCGGGTCGCGATGAGAGCGAGAGTCCTTCTCGCAGGATCTTCCACGTCTTCTCTGCCCATCATAAGTCGTCGGCCGCGGCATGTGTGGAAAGGCGGGATGGAAAAGCGGGGCGGAAAAGCACTCTTGCGCTTGTTTTAATGAAATTCAATGCGTCGTCGGCGGCGGCGGTGGCGGCAAACCTTTTCGCCAAATGAACACGAAAATTCTCATCAATGTCTCGGGGCGACAGCCAGGTGGGGAGAAAGGGGGCTGTTCAGGCGGTTTTCGGGGTCTGTTTAGGCCCTGGTTGGGTTACCATTGCCCCGAAAGTAACCAAAGAAACCCACTTTCATGCTCCATAAGTAAATTCATTTGCCACGCCCCTCGCACCCCCACCTTGATCTTAATGAAATGTCATCAACTTTGAGGTGTTTATTGCGCTGACAACACACACACACTCACACACACACATACTGAGTACACTGAGCGAATAGTTGGGGTTTAAAGGCAGGAAACTAATTTATCTCCATTACACAATTCAAAACTTTGATAAATATTTGATTTAAGAGATCTTTTTCTTGGTTTAGTTTTGTTTTTAATCGTAACTTAATTAATTTATAAAGTTTAACAGATAAAGAAATAAAAATACTTGCTATTTTTAATGTTTTTGAATTACTATTGCTTAATTTAAAGCTTAATTGTTGTATAAATGTAAGTTCAAACCTTAGAAAAAGTTTTTTATTTGCTTCAAGAAAGTTCAATAGGATTTCTTACAAGCTTCTATTATTTTTAAATTAATATTATCTATTTATAAATATTTATTATAATTAAATAAATCCCCGTGCATTTGCTCAGTGTACTTGTAAACTAAGGGGTTGGGTGGGGGGTGGAAAAACCCTTTGAGGAGCCAAACCGAGCCCAAAGTAATCTTTGAGTCTTACTGCCACAGTCTCTCCGCTCCTTCCCCAAACCCCCCCAGCAGCAGCAGCTTTTCTCTCCGGAAAATGCTGAAAAGGTGTGTGTTTGTGTGTGTGCTGCTAAGCAGGAAGAACATTTTCATGTATCATAAATTGTCTAACACTTAAAAAGTGATTACGTCTGCGTGTTCCCGTGTTCCCGGAGACCCCAGACCCCCAGACCCCCAAACCCCCAGTTCCTCCGGTTCCTTTGGCAGGAGCAATCCAATCGAGGACATCAATTTATAGAGTTGCCAACGGAGCTTAGCACTCTAGATAAACAATTTTGTGCAAGTTGTTAACTTTTACGATGACTCATTAATTTTGTAGATTTTCACTTGCCAGCGGGAGCGGGAGGAGGGGCTTGAGTTTGGTGTAGTTTCTGCTGAATTGTTGTTTCACGAAAGTTGTTTGTCGATTTTAATGATGTGACACTAAATACTCGACGCAATCCCTTAAAGCCACCCCCGGAGTCCATCCTGGCAGGCTCAACTTTTGCATAACAAAGGACTCGCACCCGCAATGCATTATCCACAGGGAGCGGGACCGGGACTGGGGCTGGGGCTGTCGCTCCAAAAACAATAAACATCTCTCGCATCTGATTCGGACTCGGATGCGGATGCGGATACGGATACACGGATTCGGGGGCAGATGACAGCACCTGTCACATAATCAGAGGACTCCGGAGACCCGAGTGGGTTATGGTCCGGCGAGCAGGGCTACCAAACCACACAGAGTCCCCGGAGTTCCCGCAGATGAGAGTACAAAAGGATCAAGAACAATTCGTGTATATTTTGTTCTCTTGCCTTGCAGCTTAAATATTCGAGAATTTGCAAATAGAATTTATCTGAGGAAGAGAGGAGTTAAGTAAAATAGATATATTTCCAATAGAAATTTATCTAAGCATAAAAGATTTAAATATAATAAATATTATATTATATATATTAATAGGGAAAAATGTATTTATTTATTTTCTTAATTATTATTGCCATTGCTAGTGCTATTATTATTTTGTCCCTCACTGTATTAGTCAACCAACCAATTCAAAAAGTTTTCATAGTTGTGGTTGGCTGGGGAATCGGATTTCACGCACTGTTCATTATATTCCAATGGCTACATTCGGTTTATTGTGGCCCAAAAAAAAAAACAAATTACATATATATATATATATTAACTTTAATGAGAAAGGATTTCCCTTCCCCCCCCTTCCGTAAATCACATATACAGGCTTGCAATTAGTTTTTATGAATTTTAAACCGCACAAACCTCAAAAGGATTTGAGTTTGAAAGGGTTTTCTCAGGCAAAATGGGATTTGGGGGCAAAATAGTTAATTAAAAATGTTCTCAAATTAATCAAAATAACGAAGAGTTTAAGGAATATATACAAAATATTTTGTAGATATTAATTGAACATATTTAGTCACAGTTTAACCAAAGTTAATTGTCTTTTTCAGCTCGCACTTTGGCATAAATATGATTCCTTCTTCCAAAAAGCACAAAAAAGTGATATCTGCTAGTGAAGCCTTTAAATAACACTCAAGTAAGTCTCCAAAAAATTTAATTAAACTTTAAATAATATATTAATTCCAAAAGTAAGAGTTAAATCAAAGGGAAATGGTCTGTTGGCAGCTATTTCCTCTTTTTCCCATACTGATATCTGCTAGTGAAGCCTTTAAAAAATATTGAAGTTAATCTTACAAACAAATTAATTAAAAAAAAAAAATTATATCTTATATTCAAAGTAAAAGTTATATCAAAAGGAAATGGTTTTTTGTAGCTAATTTCTTTTTACTTAACATACTTATTTCCTGATATCTGCTAGTGAAGCCTTTAAAAAATATGAAACATTACTTTAAATACTTATTTAAGGATATCTGCTGGTGAAGCCCCTACATAACATTTAAGTAAGCCTCCAAAAAAATAAAGGTATGTCTGAGAAAACCTCCAAGTTTAGGGTCGCCCACAAGTTATTCTACTCCTCTCTCCCCTTCGGGCGGCAGAGGGAATCAAACAGACACTTCCGCCATTTCGTGAGGTATTTCTCCAGGATTGAGGTACCTGCACCTCAAGTACTTTGCACTGCTCCACTTCTGCCCCGCGCCCCAAAATTTTATTATTATTATTTCTTTTTTGCTCCCCAAACCGATAACCGCGGCATTTGTGCGCGCTAACAGACAGTGTGAGTGACAGAGGTGTCGACTTTCCCGACTTTTCCGACNCCCTCAATAATTTGATGTCCGGGAATCAAGAGACTTTGGACCCCCTTTGGGGTTCCTGTTGGGTGTTGGGAGTTGGGAGGCTTTATTGGTGTTGTCGGGCAAATCGCTACAAAATGTAACTACTTAACAGCGACAACATTGGGGCAGTGGTCACAGGGGTCAGGGGTCATGACAGAGGGGGATGTGGCAGAGGAGGCGGGGCCTTATGGCCTGGCAAATTAAGGAATTTTCATTGAAAAAAACTTGCCAGTCACGCAACAATCATTTGGCCTGGGTCAACGTCAACGAATACCGAAAGGCAGAACACTGCGAAAAAGAAATATATATAAAACAGACTTAAAATTAAAGTAACTATTTATAACATTAAAATAAAGTTGGGAATTATATTAGATGTTTTTTATAATTTTAATGCATCAAAATCTTTAGATTTTTCCCCCTCGAAGATGGCTTAGATGTTGCTGATTTAGTTAGCTTATTGCAGGCTTTATTTAGAGGTTTTTCCATCTAGTTTTCGTACTGTGTAGCTTACCAGACCCCCCCTTTTGGCTTCCCTGCCCTGGCCCAAAGCCCCCTGGCCTGTCCATCAATGGAAATATGTGGTGGACCCCCTTTTCCGCTGACTGAACGCCCTTCCCCCCCCACCCACATACTTTATTATTTCTTATTGAATAATTATGGGTCATTTGTGAGCGGTGACGTTGGGGGCGTGTCGGTAGCAGAAGGGGGGGTTGGATGAGGGCGTAGAGAATAGGGGTTGCCCGACGGCCCCTACTGTCGCTGCACGTGCTTATCTCGTTTCCGCCGCTTCATTTAAAAGTTAATGACTGCTTTTAATGCCCGGGAATCGGGACTCGTTCTCGTTCTCGTTCTCGTACTCCGACTGGCTCGAACTTCAGCTTCCGGTGGCTGGCCATGTCGCCAGACAGGCAAATTGATTAGGTTTAAAGGCCAGAGGCGGCACAAAATCATGGCATACATTAGGGACACCCGCTGGCCCGATGGCTGACCGACCACGTTCCCATTAAAAGCGAAAATGTTTTACAAATTGAAAGTCACGCAACAATTGAGCGGCAGGATAAGAAGGAACTAAACACTGAACGAAAAATAAACAAAGGAAGGAAGAGTATTTTAAGTTTTTCATATTAAATATATTTAATTTAAAGCATAATTAAGTTTATTTCTTAAAATAAAACTAGTTTAAAGCGGCTTAAGGCAGGCATTAAATTCATATTTTCAAGCATACTTTCAGGTGCCTTTTCAAGGGCTTTCAAATCTCTAGAGTATTTATTTACCTTCCTCCTTTTTTTCTCTGTGTATGGTACTACTACCTCCCCCCCCCTTGTCAGAAAGAAAATAAGTGAAAGTAACCACATTAATGTCGGTTGTCTCGCACCCGCCAAATGTTATTGAATCATTAACACCTGGGCCAAGCTCACCTGCTCACCCGACCCAAACTGCTGAAAAAATGATGCCATAAAGTTGATTAGAAGTCACTTAATGGCAGCGGATGTGCAGGTTTATTACAATTTGTAACGAGAGCCCCCCCAAAGAGCTCCTTTTGGCTTGGCTCCTTGCTTCCCGCACCATCCGACATTAGCGCCCTTATAAAATATGCAGCGGTCGCGTGTCTGTTTCCAATAAATACGAAACACCGGACTCTGTCCGTCCGTCCTGCCACAGGAATCCTTGGACCACTCTCCGGGAATCGAAGGCAACCGAACCGAACCGAGCAGAGCTGAACTGAGCCGGGCATTCCATTCCGGCTGGGGAGCACGGCACTTAAATAGCCGTAAAGACAGCGAACGGCGAACGGCGAACAGCGAATGCTGCTGGCCTGCGAATGGGCGGGCGTAAAGCGTTTTGGCCAAGAGTTGTGGAGTGTTAGGACTTTGGCCGGAATGGGTTGTAACTAAATGTAATTCTATATATAGATAGAGAGAGAGTAGTGTTCGGCCGGGGAGCGTATATAAAGTTTTATTCTTAAGGAGAATTCCCTTCTTTGCTCTTCTTATTTATTTTATTTATTTAGCATTTTAACCTGTTAAGCCTTTTGTTTCGCATGTGCAAAGGACCTACCCGAAAGGGGTTATAAATCCTAGAATAGCTATATAATTTTATTTCACCTAGAAAGTGCTTAAGTTACCCAGCGATCAACGATCCCCTGTCGGGTTCGGTGTGCCTTAAGCATCCTGTTTTGCCAGCAGGAAATGTGACGTCACAGTTCGAGTCCTTTGTCCCTTGTCCATATTATGTATTCGCGACAAGGAGCCATCATATTGGCCTGGCCCTCGTCCAAATTGTGGGAGCCAAAGGAGCCCAGGACGAGGACAAGGACGGAGGGCAGCTGGTGGCGTTTTTAATGTTGCCAACAATTTTTAAGTAGCACAAAAATGACGCAAGACAGCCGACGAGACGATGGCGGATGGCGGATGGCGGATGGTTAAGGGTTTCTTTTTTTTTTTTGCAGGACATCGGCTGGCTGGGGAGCAGGAGGAGTTTGGCGGCGGAAAGGTGGAAGGCATTTCAGCTTGACAGGCCGGCGGAACAGGACAAGAACGAGCACGAGGACGAGGACGAGGACGAGGACGAGGACGAGGCGACGCACGCTTAAGCATAAGTACTTCCGACTTTAAAAGGATGTCACATCCGGTTTCGCTTCTGGAGCGTGAAGCGCAGACTGGCGACGCGATAAGAGCCGCTACCAGACTCAGACTCAGGTCCTGCGAACTGGTTACTCCGGAATCGGGGAATCAGGAGGAGAACCAGGAGCTGAGAACCGCAGCGGAGGGGTCACACAATTTAAGGTGCAACAGTTTGACAGGCTTAAGCCCTTTGGCCCATGGCCATGCTCCTGCTCCTGCTCCTGCTCCAGCTCGTGCTCATGTTCCTTGTCCTTGCCACCCATTCGGTCATCACCCAAAAGCGGGAACGTAGAAGTCGACGGAAGGAGCAGGTCGTCCAAGGAGGAAATGTGAGCAAAGCTGCTTAGGGGGCACACTTGATGCCAGTGTGACCGAACCGGAATCTCACGATAAGGAGCTGGCACGAATTGAAATCGGCTTGCAGGCGGTGCAGGATCGGAAGAGAGCATAGAGGATTTTTATTCGTTGAGGACCTGGAAAAGATTGTGGTTCAAAAAAAAAAAAAGGGGGGATGCACTCAATAAAGTTTAGGGCGTGAAGGAATTTCATAGCCCACAGCCAGTGTGACCTGTCCGAACAGAGTGACCAGAGCTGAATATTTTTCTTTAAAAAGAAGAGCTTCAAATTGAACAAGATGACAAATTAAGAAAAGTACTTTATAGTGCTGTGACACATAAATAAATTAAATATGCAATGCATATAGTTAATTATAAATATATTAGTGGGGCCGTGCTCGAAACAGTGTGACCAAAGTGGCATATGTTCTTGTGTGTACACCACAAATGAAAAGGATAATGCAACCGATGATGATGATTGTTTGTTTTGTGAATGTCACTAATGATGCTGATGATGAAGTTGTTGTAATGAGTTTTGGAACCACAAACCCATGCTACGATGAGACAATGGCCTGATGCTGACATTTATGCAGTTAGACAACAACAACAACAACAACAACAACAAGGAGGGAGGACAATGCAAGGATAAAAACCCGAAACACAACAATGAATGAATGCAAAATTGTTGTTAGAGGCGAGGCAAACGCGACAATGACAATAGAAAATCTGCCTAACCCCTTCTGCCGGCCTCTACGCCTCTGGTGCGACAGTATAAAAAGCAACCAAGATTGATGAAGAAGCGCCGCCACAGCCACAGCAAAAACAATAAAATGTATCTAAGAGGGGCGCAAAAAAAAACCAAAAAACAAAGAAAAATAAAACCAGAAAGCCAGGAAAAAATGCAGGAAAACGAAGCCCCCGTTTGTGTCTGTATCTGTATCTATGACAATCTGTGGCAAACAATAAAAAAAAAATAGAAAAAAAATACAAAAAAAAAACAGAAAGAAAAGGAAAGAAGGGCAGAAATGCAGAAAGGAAAAGAAACACGCAATGGGAAAGCCAACGGGGGAAAAGCGGCGGCGGCGGCGAGTGCAGAAGAAAAACCAGCAGCAACGAATTGGGATCAGCTTGCCGAGGAAAAATAGTGAGGAGTGAGGATCTGGATGTGGATGTGGATCCTGTGGGGCTGTGGGGCTGTGGGGTGGCAGCTTAAAACAATACGTTTGACAAAAGTGGAGTCAACTGCAACGGCTGCAACAGCGCCTGCCTGCACGTTGCACAATGACAGCCGGGGCTTGGGGGGGGGAAAAATGGAAAATCCGGCTGCGGGGTGGTGCCTGGGTATAATATGTGTAAAGCCAAAGAGATTTGTTATTCGAAACCGAGCGAAAAGATAAATAAACAAAGGAGCGAGGAGGAGGAGGAGATGCAGCTAGAATCGTTGTTCCTCACCCGCAATGTCACCAAACACAGTCATCCTGGCATGGCTGTGTGAGCAGATCCTTGGGGGGAGGGGTGCGGGGTGTGGTGTTCCAAGGAGGATAAAAAAGATACCAGAAAATTTTTAATAAGTGCCACAATGCAGGCGAGATGGAGATGGCGACCAAGATACAGCTGGATACAGCACAGGAAGAGTGCAAGAAGTGGCGAGCAATAATGAATGCCGGACTTGGGAGCCAGGACACATCCATATGTATGTGTGTGTGTGTGTGTGTGTCTGTGGCTGCCATTAGAAGTCAGCCACGGGGCAAGCACCGAAATCCAGACAGCCACGTTGACGGGATGTCAAGCAAAAGGACTCGAGGACTGCTTGGAAAAATGTACATGAACATGGGACATGGCAACCATGGCAACCTTTCCTGGTTAAATACAAATACAAATTGTGGCATTCCCGATCGCCGACTTGATTAAGCTCTCATCACCCAAAAGATTTCACTGATTTCACCATACCTGCCATTCGGAAGTCAATCCTTAGTGTAAAGGGAGTCGAGAGTTTTATATTTTTTTCCAGTGACCATTCGGTGGCAGTCACGTAGCCACCGTTTGTGCCTTTATTTCCACTGCAGACTTTTGGCATTCGAACGGACGAACATAAAACATATTTAGGCTCGCCGCATCCTACAAAAAAAAAGTAAGAAAAAAATATCATGGATAGGGTTAAAAACTGGGACACGACTGCTGCTCATCCGCTGCCTCCCCCTTTGTTTTTTTCGAACTGCAATATGCAAGTTGCTGGGAAAATAAACAAAAGGCAACGCCAAATGCAAATAACAATAAAAGTGGAAAGAGTACAACATCAACAAAAAAAAAATAGAATAGGAAAGGAGGCTGCGAAAAAGGTATTCCAGGGGGAGGTGGCAGGAGGAGGTCTGTGCAAAATGCAAACAAATAGTCGACAATTTTAATAACTCACATTTTGCGGCAACGTTTGGCGGCGGCATTTTCGGAATTAAAAGGGAAGTCGCTGCCCCGTCGTCCTGGTCGAAAGGAGCCGCTTATCCTCCTGACTCCTGGTCCCGCTGGTCAATTGTTGTCATTGTTCGGGCGTTGCGGCTTTTATGGGGTAACCTCTTGTTGGCCGATTTTCACTTTTCACTTGCCGCCGTCGCCGCTCCCCCCCGAAAAATGTCACCACAATGCGATCGAGTTGGCCATAATGGCACAAATGGCCAAATGGGTGGAATGATGGTGGCATAAGTGTTGTCAATATGCCGCAGACGGACTTAATGATTCGGCAAATAACTGTCAGATGGCAAAAATTTGCCACACAGTCAATCGAAAGGCCCCGGTAAGGGTTAGCCCTACGTAATCAATTGTTCGAGTTAAAAGGTCTTTTCCTCTCTTATTGCTAATTAAGTATTAATTACTTAAAAATATTGTACATAATAAGTAGAGGGAGAGACATGTATTACTAGAGCCATGTCTGCTTAAACAGCTGCCTAAAAGTATGCAATGTTTTCTGGTTAGAATACTGCTGGGTATTACATAATTTTTATTAAATTATATACCTAAACTATTGCTCAAAAGAAAGGCCAATATCAGACCCAGAACTAACTAACTAAATAAATACAAAAGACAAGTAACAAAAGCTAAAGTTTATATACCCTTGCAGATAATTTGTTACTTATTATAAACGATTTTAATAAAAAATAACATGTATAATGTAAAATGTATGCAAAATGTAAAATTCATATGTAAAATATGAATTTAGGCCAATCTTTCCTATGGCAGCTATATGATATATTGGTCCGATTATAGGAGGTGGCTATAATTATATTAGAAAGGCACAAATAAAGTTTCATTTGAATATCTTAAAAAATATCGAAAATATGCCAATTTTTCCATATCTTTCTATGGCAGCTATAGGATATAGTCGTCCGATCCGGCTCGTTCCGACATATATAGCAGTGAGAGTATAT
>JAEIIU010044411.1:9989-40523 GCA_018874675.1 Drosophila baimaii
CCGCTTTCACCTCTTACCCGTGAAATGGGGAAATGCCAATGCTGAAATGCCTGAATCACGCTGTGCGGCGCATGCCACCTTTCCGCCTCTGACTCTGCCATTGCCACTTGCCTTTGCCTTTGCCTTTGCCGCACGTTGCAAATGCCACAAGAAGGAGGCCAGGACCCCGCTTCGATCAGTCGAGAAGCTTGTTGCACCCATAATGACGTGAACATGACGCCCACCCACATCCTACACCCACAACCCGTTCAACTGACCGCAGCCCCAATATTCGAGTTGCCATTCCTTGTTTCCTTGTTGCTACGATCCTCAAAGGGGGTTCTTAGGGATATTTACTTTTTTAAAACAAGTCCTTGGAAAATCTTAAAATATATAGATTAATTTAGGGAAGAATTTGTTTAGTATTTTTGTTATAATTATTACAAATATTAATTATTATTATTTATATTATTTTAATTATAACAATTATATAATCATATAAAGGCTTCTTATGTCTTTGAACTAGGGATGTATGCATATCGAGAAGAAAAGTCCCATATGATTTATATGCAAAATTATCGAGATAAATATAAACAAAAAAAAATGTATTTAAAATTAAAATATCGAAAAATATCGATTTTTAAGGTTAAACTATCGATAGTCATTATTCATATCAACGAAATCTCTTAAAATGTTATGTACATTATTTAAATGTTGTAGTTATTATATAGAAAACATCTTTAAAAATAAATTGTTGATATCCTTCGATATATCAAGCTGATATATGAAGCAGAATATTAATTTATCGATACTATCTTCATGTGTTAGGCTTGTATATATCGTTAGGAATAGTCCTCAATCAGTCAATCAATATAAATATGAAATATGCATATAAAGAGGAGAAATGTTTTGTATATCAAAGTTTGAAATATCCAAAAATTTCGCTTTTATTGGTAAAATGTTGAAATAATCGATAATATCGAACAAATACCCGAAAATGAAAAGAACTTTTTTGATTACTTCTTTATACTTATTGCCAACCATTATAGTTTAAACTGAATTTAGGCACTTTTTTAGCAGAGTTTGAAATAGAAAACCAAATATAGTTTTATTGCACACTTAAAACATCGACTTATATATCGCTTTTTGCACCAAATACCGATATTTTTTGTTTTCTTCACAACATACAAATTAACGGGCATTTCTATGGTCAGGGAAACTCTTAAATAGGAGGAAATCTTTGGAAAACCAAACAAACTTAAATATAAAGCATGTAGCATATCTTCTTCTGATCAAAAACTGTATATTTGTTACTTAAAGGAGTATACAGAGAGAGATATATATTAATATATTTATATTTATATATACGTATATATTTTTAAGGTTAAACATATATTTTTTTTAGAGATTTATCTTAAGGATCCGCTTGTTGTTTTATTTTGAATTGTTAAAGAATTTTTATAAGGTACTTGCAAGTATTTATTGTTCATATTTATTTGAGAGGCATTCGATTATTCGATGATTTCCCGTTTTGACACACACACACACACACACATACCCACACACACACACACTAATCAGGAGCTTCTTCTGTCGGCGTTTTCTGTGCCAGTGCGACAGTTGAGCTCGTGCCGATTTCCCATTTTCCATTTCCCATTTCCCACAGCCTCTCTGTAATCAGACGCACATGCACACACACACACACACACAAGCACACACACACTTACAGTAGATGATAACCCACCCTGCCCTGCCCTGTCCTGTCCTTCCCTTCACTTGGCTTCCTTCGCCGCCTTTTGCCAATTCGCATTTCGTATACGCCATGTCGCCAATTTCTGCGAATTTTCGCCAAAAAGCACAAAATTGTTGTGCGATTGGCTTTGTGTGTGCAAGTGTGTGCGAGTGTGTGTGTGTGTGCGAGTCTGTGTCTGAGCCCGTGTCTGTGCCCTGTGTCTGTGTCTGTGTGTGTGCTTAATGCGCCAACGAGCAACGCACACGAGTCGCCATTCCCAGAGCCATCATACCGCCCAACCCCCCAAAAAACAGGCATCCATGCCACTGCCACACCGCCCGCAGCGCCTTCGAGCAGCACATTAATGGCAGAGACACTCACCCAGAAGCAGCAGCAGAAGCAGAACCAGAACGGAACCCCCATCGGCAGAGGATGGAGCAGGGAGCAAGGAGGTAGGGAGGCAGGGAGCAGGGAGGCAGGGTAACAGGGAGCAGGGAGGCAGGGAGCGGGAAGGCAGGGAGCAAGGAGGCAGGGAGGCAGGGAGCAAGGAGGCAGGGAAGCAGGGAGAAGGGAGACAGGGAGGCAGGGAGCTGAGACCATGGAGCTTGGAGCTCACGGAATATGCTCAGCCAGCTGCCATTCTCGCCTCGCGCTCTCTGCGGTCAAAGAAAAGGGGGGGTTGCCCCATTCTGGGGGTGGAAATGGGTCTGAGAAGGCTGAGACAAAGTAGAGCAGGGTAAGTGGATGGCTGTGGGGCAGGGGAGAGCAGTGGAAGGATGCCGAGAGGATGGAGAGAGAGAGAGAGCGAAGCATGCCGGGCACAGAGTCAAGGGGCGACCGGCAGGCAGCCTCGTATCGTTTGCCGCTGTTTTCGATATTGTTGTTAAGGTTCTAAGGTGGAGGATTTAATGAACGATAACACAACGCAGCTCCCGCAGCTCCCCAAAGAGAAACAAAACAAGTGGGGGGAGGGCAGCGAGTGGGTGTGGGGAGGGGGTGATGGCTGCTGTTGGGGATTAGGAGGCGGGGAGGCAGGCAGGCGGACCAACGACCAAGGACCATGAACCATGGACCCATAGACCATAGACCAAGAGACCCAGTGGCATGTGCAGGCTCCCTCACTGCTCAAAGGATGGGAAGGCCTGAGAGAAAGAGAAAGAGAGAGAGTGAGAGCGAGAGAGGGAGAAAGAGAAAGAGAGAGCGAGATAGAAAGACTTGCTGCATTTTGAAGCTTTCAAAACTTTCAGGAATGACCCAGCAACAACAAGTTGCTGTAACTAAAATGATGGCTTAGACATGGGTAACAGGCTAATGACATAGAAAGTAATATGGAAAATAAGAACAGGAAGGTGAAATTATGACAAAGGTGTTTATACGTCAGGGTTTCCATTTCGAAATCCCTTTAAGAAGCTTATTATTATCTAATTTTTAAGCTCGAGACTCTCTAACAGTGATCTTGATCGATGAGGAAGAGAGAGGTCTTAAGCTCGAGTCTCTCTCTAGAGCTGATCATGGTCGATGGGGAAGAGAGGTGACTCTCTGTGGATATACCAGCTTCTTGTTTATGACAAGATCTTTCTAAGGTTGCCTTGCCTTCTTTTCAATTGAACTCTCTTTCAAAAATGCTACTAAAATTGTAGAATTAATTGTTAATTAATTTTTAAGAGATCAGAAACTAGATAACCCCAAAATCTCTAGTAAGAGCTCTAAATCTAGAGTGAATATCCAACCGTCTTTACGATATGTCTACATAATTACTTCCAAGTTCGTTATATTATTGTAGTTATACATAGTTATGTATATGGTATAGTAATTCTATTGGAGAATATATGTACATATAAAGAGCTAAGTCACACGCGGTTAGGGAATGCAGCAAATATTCATATATCGATAATAATCGATATTCAATGCTATAGCCGATAAATAAAATCGAAATTTGAATTTCTCCATATGCAATGTTAGTCACATTAATTTAATTTAATTTATAAGTCCTAGACTTGTAGCGTTAGGAATTCGATCAATAATAAAATTAAAATTAAATTAAATAAGTGTAATAAATCGATATCCTGTTTGATATATCGGATCAAATTCCTTCTCCAAAGCCATCTGTGCTGATAAGGTTTCGTTGTTCTCACAAATTGTTATGTGGCTTCGATAATAATATTAATATTAATCGATAATTTGTTTTTTTTTTGCTATAAATCAATCGATTATAAAAGTAATAATAGATAATATCTGTATTTTGCTGGTTTCAGCGACCCTTTTGCTGAAATCAAACGATTTTGTACTTCGATAATAATAATAATAATCGATGATCGATTTCTTTGTTTGTTTTGGCTACTTTTTTGTTGCAATCAAATGATATATTGGAGAAAAGGTTGAATAAAAGCTCTTAGACCTCGAGCCATCAAAAACTATAATTCGATAATATCGATATTTTAAAAATTGTTACGATATTTTCGATTTTTTCCCCTATTTTTTTCGATAGAACATATCGAACTTTTCCTTTCGATATACATCCCTACTTGAGGTTTTTTCGGTGGGTATCTTCTTCTTTTCTTGACCCGCCCGGACTGCCCACAATAGCCACATTGGCACTGGCACTGCCACCGCCTCCTGCTGCCTGCTCCCTGCTCCTGGCTCTTCAGGCCACCTTTTGACCCCTCTAGCGGCACGCGAAGCAGCAAGCAAAGCGTAAGCGAAATTAATTAAACGCGAAGGCGACAACAACAACAACAACAACAACGTGGACATGGACATGGACATGGACAGCAGGGTGGCCTCTGGACCTCATGTCCTTCGTCTGGCGAAGGGACCGGAACAGAGACCAGAAATAAATAAATTTCATCGACCCAGTTTTTCCCCAGACTCCATGAAAAACTATCCATCTGTCTTTCTCTGCTCTCTCTTCTTTCACTTTTTTCTTTATCTCTCTGTAGTTTTATCAGCTTTTAGCTTTTATTTTTATATCTTTTAAACTTAAAACTAGTTTTTTTATAAATAAAATATTAGAGTAAGACGAATAATTAGGGGAAGAAGATCTCTTAGAGAAAACCAAGTTTGTTTATGAATAAAAATAAAGTTTAGGGTCGGGAGATATAGCCTTCTTCATGCTGAAACCTCAAAAGATATATATATTCTGATCCATCAACTCTTTCTCCCTCTTCTCCCTTGCAGCCTGCCCCCACCCTCGCCCGCGCACACGCCCACCAAAGGCTTCGATGGCAACTTCAAGCTGGAACCGAATCTCAGTGTCAAGGACTTTGCCCCACCGCCCGACTCCTCGCTGAATGGCAATGGCAATACCAGCGGGAATGGGGACTCCGCCTCGGCTGCCTCCATGCCCATGGTTACGCCCACGCCGCCCCAACGCAAGCGGTACAAGAAGCGCGTCCAGTTCAGCTCCGAAGCCCTCAATGGATACGCCGGCAAGGGCAAGGGAGCGGCCGCAGCAGCGGCGGCGGCGGCGGCAGCGGCAGCAGCAGCGGCGGCGGGCGGAGGAGCTGGAGGAGGAGGCTACAGCTATACCAAGTCCAAGAAGCAGGAGGCCAAGGCAGCGGCGGCGGCCCTTAAAGCGGGCGCAGCAGCTGCAGCGGCAGCAGCGGCGGCAGCGGCTGCCTCCTCGGCCCTGCCCGAGGTCCTCGATTGCCGCATCGCCGAGAAGATCAAGAGCGAACTGGAGGCCAATAGCAAGGAGTCGCTCCCGAGTGCCCTGTGCCTGAAGAAGGCCGCCGCAGCGGCGGCAGCGGCAGCAGCAGCGGCCGCCGAGGCGCATGGCAGCGACGAGGATGAGGACGACGAGGACCAGCAGCAGCATCATCAGCAGCACCAGCAGCAGCAGCACCAGCATCTCCTGGCCAGCCTGCCCAACATGGATGCCGTGGACGGTATCGTAGGAGGCGGTCCCACCAGCAACGGCCAGTTGGGCAACTTCCATGTCCGCTCCAAGTCTCAGGGTGGTGGCAAGAAATCCCAGGCAGCCAAGGCGGCGGCAGCGGCAGCAGCGGCAGCTGCAGCGGCAGCGGCTGCGGCGGCCATGATGCCGCCCAACTCCTATGACGAGCACGAGGATGAGCCGGGCATGGGGGCGCCGGGCAACGACGAGGACGACGAGGATGACGAGGAACTCGATGAGGAGGCCCTGGCCCGCGAAATGAAGATGGAGCAGAATTTCGTGGAGGAAGAGGACGAGCACGACATCGCCTTCCGGTCGCAGCAGTCCTGCCGCGAATGCTCCATCACGCACGACCACAAGCTGTGTCCGCTGCGCAATGCCTGCGGCAATGTGACCGATGCCGTGGACCTGGGCGAGTGGATCGAGCGGCGTAACCTGGAGGCGCTGGCCAAGCTGAAGGCGGATGCACAGCGGCAGGCCAAGCGGGCCAGCGGTAGGCAGCGGCATGAGGACGATGACATGGAGGATATGGAGGATATGGATATGGATATGGATGAGTCGTCGCAGCTGTCGGAGCTGGAGACCAAGCCGCTGATCACGTTCGCGGAGGCCTCGGTGCCGGCGGAATTCGAGCTGCACAACGTGGAGCCCAATGTGACGGGTGTGTTTGCTCGCACCGAGGTGCGGGCCTTCACCAAGCTGGGTCCGCTCATCGGGCAGCCGGCGCAGACGGGCGAGGTGCGCGAGGGCAGCGACATGAAGTGGATCTTTGAGATGTGCGAGGCGGGGGCGGACAAGTCGTATCTGTTGTGCTGCGACAATCCCAATGCCTCCAATTGGCTGAGATTTGTGCGGCCTGCGCCGAGCTACGAGGAGCGGAATGTAAATCTCGTGTCGATAGATCGCCAGGCGTACTTTGTGAGCTGTCGGGATCTGAGGAATGGCATGGAGCTGCTGTACTGGAGCGATGACTGCAATACCATGTGGCGCAAGAAGCACACGGAAAAGACGAGTAAGTAGCGAGTAGCGAGTAGCGAGTAGCGAGTAGCGAGTAGCGAGGGGATTTCCCAAGGATACTAACCACATCTCTCTTTCTCTCTCTCCCTTCTAGATTGCGGTGGCTGCAACCTTAAGTTCGAGCATCCGCTGTACTATCGCACCCACTGCTCCGTCTTCCATGATCCCTCCATGAGCCTCACCATCCGCAAGTATCACTGCAAGGTTTGCGGCGAGGCGGTGCTGGGCAAGGACAATATCATGAAGCATGCGGCGGAGAAGCATGACGGCAAGGGGGCGTATCAGTGTCAGTTTTGTAGCAAATTCTTCCTGCGCCTCAACTACCTGGAAATGCATCGCACCTATGGCTGCGCCTCGAATCCGAATCGTTCGCGTCCCGTTTGCGATTTCTGTGGACGGAAATTCTGTCAGCCGCAGAAGCTGAAGGCGCACATCAAGCGGATGCACAGCGGTAAGTCGTGAGTGAGGGAGTTAGTGAGATGAGCCAGAGAAAAAGCCCAAGCCTAGACTGTAACTGTGATCGCACACTCCCCGACCCCACTGCGTATGCGTAATGTAATGTAACGTAGCCGCCACGTAGGCCAAGCAGACTGCCGTATGTCGTGTATGTCGTAAGCTCGTGTATAGTTTTGTCGTAAAACATTGTCTAGCATATAGCAACCAACCACCACCGTATGTCATTTGTACCGAATGCCGAACCAAAAACAAAAAAATATATATATACTATATAACGCTTCTGCATAAATCGAACCTATCAAACCTAACAGATATATATGGATATGTGTTCAAGGTCGCCACAAATATGGAGGAAAGTTCAATTTTCATATATTTCCTTTAATTTTTCGCATTAAATGTGCATTAAATTAGGTTTATTTATATTCAATGAATGCCTAAAATGCATATTTTTATTGTTTTAGTTCAATAATTTATTTTCTTACATTTCTTATTCTAGGTTTTATTATTTATTAACATTATTTTGCTTATTACCTTTTATGTATTAATTTAAATGATATAAATTCGATTTTATTTGTTCAAGATAATTAATATTCATTTTAAACTTATGATTTAGTTAAAAATATACATTTTTCTATGATTGTAATACGAATGCCTATAAAGGGTTATTTATTTTTTAAGTTCTTTATTTTATTCTACTTTTTGCTTAAATTTTTGTATTTTATTATTTATTTTAGGTAGTTTATTCCCTTTTTATTTTAATTTAAATGTCATTAATTTCATTTTATTTCTCAACATAATTAATATTCATTTTATTAGCATTCTTATAATTATTATTAATTATAAATCAATTATTTCTTCTTTTTAAGTAAATTGTAGCTATAATTATTTAATTAGTTTCTTAAATAAAAAACAATTAGTATACTTTAAAAGCTCTTCCCACTTGATAATTAAAGCTAACCCTTATGTGGCGACCGTGACACTTCCAATAAGTAACTGATTAACACGAACCATGCCTATAATATCGTATATACTAATACCGTAACGACTCGCTTAGCTGTAAAACTAACTGTACTAACTGAATAAGTCACCACACACACACACACCACCACTAATCATCAAACAACATCCAATATACATATAACATACCCGCTATATAATAATACTCTTTAAAAAGCATCTGCGATCGCTCATCTCTCTTTTGTTGCCAAAACTTTTGATTTGTACACCGCCTCAATTGGTCGACCCCGTGTCTATATATATATATATTTTAATAGTCCTTTGTTTTTTTGTTGATTTTTTGGTTATATCCTGAGTTTGTATTCTATTTTGAAAAGCTAACATATATAGAGTTGATTACTGGAAATATATATATAGAGTATGCCAATCACACTCGTAAACCCTAAACAGAGAGATATCTAGCTTATAGAGTTGTAGATTAGTAAATGGTTAATGAGATGGTATATAAATTGTATACAGATAAATATATATATGATACATATATAGAGATATTAGAACGCATGCGGGGTTAGTACTGAAATTAATAAGGGAAATATAAATTAATATTTAGTAAAGGCAGTAAATGTTTTTATTATTTTAAAGGGGACTTGTAAGGGTTTTTTAAGAACCAGGTTTGGGAGTATATAAAAAAATAGTTTATATATAAAATTAGGAGTGAGTTTTAGAAATATAAATGTTAGATCAGTTTTAGGTATATAAAAATATATATCATGTTTAAACAAAGAGATAGGTTTAGAAATTACAAAGGTAGATGCATTTTAGGTATACAAAAGTATATTTATAATTTATAATCAAAAGAAAAGATAGGACTTAGCAAAGGATAGATCAGTTTGAAGATTATACAAAATACATTTAATATTTTAAATTAAGGGAACAGATAGGAGTTACCAAAAGAATAGATGTGTTTTAGGGTTACAAAAACATATATTTAATATTTAAAATGAAGAGAAAGGTTAAGGAATATCGAAGGTCAGCTTAAGTTGTGGAAAATTTAGCTAAAGGAAGCGAGTAATATTAAAAAGGTTATAATGTTAGTTAAAGGAAGAATCTAAAATTAAAATGGAGTCAAAAACTGTTTAAAAATATATATTTATGGAACTCATAGAGATAGTTCATGATATTAATTGTATTTATTATAAAAGATATAGAAAACTCAAGGGTTTTGCTAGACTTTCTTATAATAGAACTCCTTCAGTCACCCAAAACATGGATCTTGGATCCCAAAACTTGCATTGTGTAACCGCTTTTAGTGAATGATTTTTGGCTTTAGTTATATATGTTTTTTATTTGTTTATATGATTTAATTTATAGCGTACGATATATAGTTTTTGCAGTGTCCCTGCTCCCAACCCCAACCCCAAGCCTGAACTCCAAGTAAACCAACCTTGTTTCCCCCCCTCAAAAGATAACCCCAACCTGAGAATCCGAAAAGAACTCCCCAAGATCAGAGATCCAGAGATCCAATTAGTATATATAGAACTGTGCCTTATGTGTTTTGGCTTTCGTTTTGTGTTTCATTGTTCGTTGGTTCGTTCGTTGTTGGGTTGGTTTCTGGATTTATGGATTTATGGATTTATGGATTTATGGATTTATGGATTTATTACTAAGTTGTTCTTTCAAAATCACCACAATCCGAAATTTCATTTTCTTCATACAATTTCATTTTAGATATGGCTGAAGTTTTACGAGATTTTCAGTGTAAATTATGTTCAAAACTTCTAGGATCGCGAGCGGCACTGCAGCGCCACTCGAAGGAGGTGCACAGCCGCAACTCGACGGTGGTGAGCTGTCCGCGTTGCCAGAAACTCTTCCAGAATCGCAGCAATCTCAAGATCCATATGCTGACGCACTCGGGCGTGCGGCCGTTCAAGTGGGTATCGTTCCAGTGTGGTGCCCAGCCAGGCTACTGCTACTCATCTCTCTGATACTTAAATCCTTCTCCACTCTCTCCTTCTCTCCAGGTGCGCCGAGCCGGAATGCAATGCGGCCTTCACCACCAAGCAGTGCCTGCAGTTCCACTACAAGAAGGTGCACAACTATACCCAGGAGCAGATGCCCAAGATTGAGCGCAGCGTGGCCTATACCTTCGATGCCTATTCCGGCGGCATGAAGGTCGACTTTCTGGGTAAGCAGACGGCGACGACTGCGCCGGCTCCGCACACGGCATTATCGGCGCCGCCACGCCCTAATGCGGCCGTCGTCTCCCCTCTCTCCAACTCGTTCACAGAGCAAGCACCGCGCCGTCGGCGCAAGAGCCTCGAGGACCAGAGCTCCATGCTGAGCGGTTCGCTGCAGAGCGATGCCGAGTTCAGCGACGACAACCTGTTCGAGGCCATCAAGAAGAGCGGCAAGTCCATCAAGGATCTGTGCCGGAACGAGCCGAATCTTTCGCTGCTGAGCTCCAAGATCTCCAGCATCTTTGGCGACAAGGTGCCGGTGCCTTCCTCGGTGTCCGTTTCCGCCTCGGTTTCCGCCTCCGCCTCCTCGGTAGCGGGTGGACGCAAGCGGAAGCGCAAGAAGGAGCCAAGTGCAGCATCGCAGCATGCGCAACAGCAGCAGCAGCACCAGCAGCAGCAGCAACAGCAAGCGCAGCAGCTGTCGCAGCAGCAGCAGCATGCGCAGCAGCATACGCAGCACTCGCAGCAGCATCAGCAGCATGCCGCAGCGCAGCAGCAACTCCACTCGCAGCAGCAGCAACAGCAGCAGCATGTGGCCGCCGCCCATCAGCAGTTGCAACAGCAGCAGCAGCAGCAGCATCTGCAGCAGCAGCAGCACGCCGTCGCCCAGCAGCAGCAGCACAGCCACCTTCAGCAGCAGCAGCAGCATGCGCAGCAGCAGCAGCATCAGCAGTTGCATCACGATCCGCAGCAGCATTCGCAGCAGCAGCCGCCGCAATATCACCCGCATCACCTGCACCAGCACGGCCTTCCCCACCAGCAGCAGCAGCAGCAGCAGCACAACGCGCAGCAGTCGCAGCAGCAGCAGCTCCATGGAGCCGATCCCGACGAGGAGGAGGCTGTGGCCGTGGCAGCGGCTGCGGCGGCAGAGCACGCCCGGCTGGAGCAGGTGCGACGCAAGCAGAACGCCCAGCTGAGCCTGGTCGAATCCTTCCTCACCACCACCGCCCAGCGGCTGAGCGCCCAGCAGCAGGTGCAGCAGGTGGTGGCCGCCGCGGCCGCCGTCTCGGCCATGGCCGGTGCCGGCGATGATCCCGCCAAGCTGGGCCACATGATGGGTCACATGGGCGTGGGCGTGGGCGTGGGCATTGACGAGGAGGAGGACGAGGAAGAGGATGACGATGACGGTGGCGGCGGCGGCGGTGCCTCGGGCGGCGGCGGTGGTGGCTCTGCCAGTGGCGGCTCTGTGTCCCACCAGCAGCACCATTCGCATGTCCATGCCCACCAGGCCGCCCATCACTCGCATGTCCACGCCGCCCATGCCCATCCGCATCACGCACACGCGCACTCGCATGGCCACGCCCATCCCCACCAGCATGCCTCCGCGGTCCAGGGGCCGGGACAGCAGGACTACCGCCATGCCGTGGCCATGAACGCGGCCCTGGGCCAGAATCTGGTGGTCAGCAAGGGCAGCAAGAAGTGGATCCAGGAGGTGGACGCCAGCGATGTGGGCAGCGATGGCGGCGGACCCGGACCGGGTGCCTGTGGCCAGCTCTCCTCGGGTCCCGGGTCGGATCTAGGGTTTGCAGTGCCGCCCAGCGCCGTGGATGAGCACAGCAAGCTGCTGGGCCAGAATCGTGACTTCCTTGCCCGCCTCATGAGCAGTGCCAGCGCCAGCCACGCCCATGCGCATGCCCATGCCCACGCCCATGCCCACCAGCAGCACCAGCAGCAGCAGCAGCAGCAGCACCAGCACAGTGCCCACAGCCGGGAGGAGGACGAGAACAGCTCCTTCCTGGATGTCGTCGAGTCAAATAACAATGCTGCGGCCGCAGCAGCCGCCGCTGCAGCAGCAGCAGCAGCGGCCATGTCGCAGTACGGCGGCGGCGGAGGAGCAGGCTCTGGCAGTGGGGGAGCGGGACCAGGCAGCGGCGGCGGCGGCGGAGGGAGCGGAGCTAGTGGCAGCGGCGGCGATGGCAGCGGCGGACAAACGCCAACGGGTCCCGCCACGGGCGGCACTGTCACGGGCGGGGACGAGCCCCAGATGCAGATGAACTCGCTGGCCCACTCGCAGTCCTTCATGAGCTCCTTCTACAACAATGCCAATGCCCGGGTGGGCGTTGGCGGCGTGGGCGGCGGCTCCTCCTCGGCCAGCATGCTCGTGGAGGCGGCCCTCAACTCCGTTGGCAATATGATTGACAGCGAGAGCAGCGACCTGAAGGTGAGTGCGGGGATTGCGTTTCCTCCTGGAGTCTCCATTTAATGTGTTCCTTCCTCCCCCCCCCCAGGTTCCCACCGATAACCACATCAACAGCGACAGTCCCATGAGTGCCCATGTGGATCCCGAATCGCAACGCTTCGGAGCGGGCAGCGCTGGCGCAGGCGGTGGCGGTGGCGCAGGTGGTGGCAACAGCAACGGCGGCGGCGGTGGCGGCGGTGGTTCCTCGGGCGGCACAAATGGCTCGGGCATTGGCGGGGCCATGGACAACCTGGAGAACGAGCTGAAGATGATGAAGAACCTGGGCAGCTTCCCCATGCAGATACCGCCGCTGCCCATGTTCCAGGGCGCCTGCAACATCTCGCCCAGCGCCTCCACGCCCACGAATCCGCAGAGTAACCAGAACCAGAACGATGTGGATGTGGATGCGGGCAGCACGCCGCGTCCCCAGCACCCGGACTCGGATGGCTTCTCCTCGTCGCATCATCGGACGCCGCCCTCGCCGCCGCCCATATCGCCGGGTCGGGATTATGGCGGCATGTTCGGGGCGGCGGGCAATGGCGGTGGCGGTGGTCCCGGGTCGAATAGCACGCCGGCGGGTAGCTCTAGTGGCGGTGGTGGTGGTGGCGCCGGTGGTGCCAATAGCATGTCCGCCTCATCGCCACTGCCTGCCTTGCAGCCGCAGCGTAGGAATGCCTCCAGTGTGGGCAGCACTTATCCGGAGCATGAGCTCATCTCGCCGGCCTCGTCGCCAAGTATTCCGCGCTACAACTTCAATGGGGACATGATGCGACACAAGCGGGTGGTCCAGCAGGAGCAGGAGCATCAGGAGCGACAGCGACAGAACATCTCGCGGCACAATCAGATGTCCAGCGATGAGGAGAACAGCATTATGCCACAGAACAGGTGAAGAAGAGAGCGAAGAGAGGAGGAAGTCATGGGAGTTTTTTTTTTATTTAATTTAAATATATTTTATTTTTAATATATTTTAAGTACAAGATGCATAACGCCCATATATTTTAAGTGCCATATGCAAGACAGTTTTCTAGTTGCTACGAAAATTGCGCTCTCCGCGTTCTCACAAAGCGTTAAAAGAGCGTAAAAATCTAAAAATAGCATGCGCTTGCATGTGTGCGTAAAGAAAACAAGAGAGTCCATGAGAGTGCATGAGAATATGTGTACGCACATACAGTTATAGGCTGCAGCTGGCTCTAGAAAGCTCTCTCTCTGGCTTTGGAAGCGACATTTCTAGAGATCCTGGAGCAAAGACGCTATAATTACTAAGATGAGTAACGTTCATACATTTGAATTTCCATATGCAAACAATTTCTTCTGTTCCTGAAGAAAATTGCATTCTCTCCGCTCTCACAAAGTTGAGAGCTTAAAAATCTAAAAATATAATGAGCTTGCATGTGTGCGTACAGATGTAGAATGCGTGAGAATACGTGTGCACACATAAATTCGTCGACTGCCTCTGCATACCCACAAGAGAACGCTCTCTCTGGCTCTCTGGCAAGTGAGCCTGGACCCAGCGCTGGGCTTAGCATGAAAAATGCGTAAGCAGAAAAAATCGTAAGGCGTGCGGCATCTTATTAAATAAAACGTCTTTGTTTATGCCATGGGCTGGCTCTAGAGCGTTCTCTCCCTGGCTTTTGAAGGAAAATTTCAAGAGAGCCAGCACGAAAAGCTCGTAAGGCGTTCGGCATCTTGTTGTGATATTCTTTTTTGCTTAAAGTCCCTCTCCTAACCAGTTCTCCCCTCTCCTTCCTTACAGCAGCGCTGGCCAGGACATGCGCATGAAGTTCCCCCAGTCCCAGATCGATCTCATGTACTCCAAGTACGAGAGCATGGCCAGTAACCTGAAGTACAACAGCCAGGACCTGGACTCGCCGGCCGAGTACCGCCAGGCGGGCGGCAACGGTGGCAATGCGGCGGTGAGTGCCGCCGCCGCTGCAGCCGCGGCCGCCAGTGCGGCCAACGATCTGTCGGATCTGCAGGGACTGGACATGAGCTCCAGATCGAATGCGGCAAGCAGCAATTATCACCACAACTTCCAGCTGCCGAGCAGCCGTTACCATCATCACATCTACGACATACTCTCCGATCGGGAGCAGCAGTCGCAGCAGGCCCAGCAGGCGGGCGGAGCGGTGGGCGGCGGCGGCGGCGGTGGTGGCGGCGGCGCTGGATCTGTGGTGCATCAACAGGAGCATGGCCATGGGCAGCATCATGCCATGCAGCAGCATCAGCAGTCGGCGGCCGCCATGCACAACATGCTGAGCGAGCAGCTGGGCGAGCAGGAGCATGACCAGACCACCTCCGTGGACCTGAGTCGAACTGCCAACTATGTGGTGTCATCGCCGCCGCAGCTGCCGTACAATCATCCGTCGCACCACGACATGCTGCGCATGGCCTCGCTGGATCTCACACCGAACACCGCCAACATGGCGGTGGGCAACAATCGCTCCTTCCTGTCCTCGCAGATGCAGCACCAGAGTCGCGAGAGCCTCGAGCACCATCGCCTGCTGTCCACGGTGGAGCAGCATCGCATCTTGGCCGCCTCGAATGCGGCGGCGGACCAGCATCGGCTGCTCGTCGACCCCACGGCCCATCTGCTGATGGAGCAGAATAACCGGCTGCTGGGCACGGCGGATCAGAGTCGCTTGCTGGGCGAGTCGGCGGCCGCCGCTGCCCAGAACCGGCACATGGCCAGGAGCTTTGGCGCGTACCATCAGGTGGCGTCCAGCAACTACCATCCGGGCGTGAGGCCGCCACCCGTGCTGCCATCTGCGAATCATCATGCCTCCAATCCGTCGAACTATCATCCCTTCCCCGCCTACTACTAGGAGGCGGCACTGGCGGTGGCCTAGGCGGCACCGGACGATGGCCAGTCGGCGGGACGCAGTGCAATTCGGGGGATCCGTGGAGGTGGAGGCTCCCCGTTCCCCCACCTCGAGTGGCTCCATGTGAAGCGCTACAATAAGTTTAGTTCCTTTAATCCCGGGCTTCAGTCCATCAACTCCAAGGAATTTCAGTTCGATGTAATGTAAAAAAAGGAAGAGGGTTTCGTTGGAACACACTTAGAGAAAAAAAAAACGAAGATATAATTGTTTATTTTAAGCGGATTTAAAAGATTTCTAAACGTTCTATATTAATTCACCTAAAAAACTAAAAAGTTCTATTAAACTTTGAACAAATTTAAAATATTTTTAAAGGAAATTTGTACTTTTACATTATTGTACCTATACTCAGTGTTGGAAAGTACCTAGAAATATTGGTAATATGATTCTAGAAATTCTATACCAATTCTAACAAAGAAAACTAAAAAGTTGTACCTTTTTAAGGAAGAATCTTCTGGATTTTTCTTCATTTGAAAAAAATGTGCGCTGTTTTCAAACAACATTTTTAATTTTACCTTTTTGAATCTGTATTCAGTGTTGGAAAACAGCTAAAAATGTTGGCAATATGGATCAGGAAATTGTATGTTTATGCATATAATTGTATAATTCTCACCAAGAAAACTACATAGTGTTAACTTCGTATCACTTTAGTTTATATTTAATTTTTTTTACAAAATTTTAACTCTTTCAGTGTTAGAAAATACCTAAAAAAGTTGGTAATATGTTTAAGTAACTAATTTGTACGTAAATTAGATAAACTAACAAATTAAAACCTTTTTACATAAAGTAGGTACAACTTAGGTACATTTCTGAGCCGCTGCCTTTTAGGTTCAAGAGACAAGTGACTTTTCCAACACTGTATATAGTATTTACTTACAATTTTTAACGCTTTTTTATTTTGCAGACTGCATTTAAAAGTTTCTTTAAACTTTTTAGAGTGTTCTTAAAAATTATAAGTGATTCCTGCTTAAATATCTGAAATTTAAAACCATTTTAGGGTTTTTGAAATAAAATAAATAAATACATAAAATAAAATTACTTCACTTTCAGTGTTGTAAAACAAATTATAACTCAATTGAAATGAGAAATGTTCCCTGAAGATTCTTCATCAACTTCATGCAAATATTTCAAGCAATTCCCAAACAATTTCAACCAGAATTTTAAACCGAATTTAATTGTAACTAAAAAACTACGATTCTTTGGAAAGTTCAACTTAAGATTTACAACCGAAAATAATTAATTGTAATAAAATTTACAGAAGGAACCCCCCCAATTCAAATCTGAAATTCAAAATGTGTGCCAATAGGATTAATAGTTAATTTTTTGACTTTCGCTTCTCGCTGCCATTTCGACGGCTGGCCATTGAATTGAAATCTGTACACAATAATAATAATGAATATGTATAGTTGTATAGGAAGCATAAAAATAATAATAAAAAATTATATATACTATAAATATGGAAACAAATCTGAAGAAAATCCGCAAGAAAGCCGCAGAAAAGAAAAGCATAAATCCTGAAGTGAGATAGTTTTTTTTTTAAACAAAATTTGCCGCTGAGTTTGTATAGCAAAAAAAGAAAAAGAGAACGATATACGAACCGATGTTGATAATAATAATATTTTTACACCGAGATAAAATATACATAAATGCATATATAAACGAGTACAAAGTGTTAGAGAGATGAAGGCGGATGCGGAATTCTATATCCTGTGAACCAGTTCTCCCCCCCTCAACCCGCTTCCACTTCCAATTCCAATCCCGTAACAGAAATATATGTATGTATATGCAAACTCAGCGAAAACGGAGGCAAATGAAACGCGCGATTAACGCGATGTTATCGATATTATCGATAGTCAAGGCGTGACCGATCAGGAACTTAGCTCAAGCATCATCTAGATCCCCGAAAACGGAATGGGTTCGAGATACTTCAAGGTCTTTTTTTTTTGTACTGTACTATTACATTATAAATACTACATATATGTATCGATATAAACTAATTTCATAACTGTACTAAAAATGGTATATAAAGCTAGCGAGTAACTAAGTTATGATTTCATGTAAATTAATAAATTAATATATATATATATACATATATATATGTATATTTAAATAAGAGCTCCAGTGGCGATAAGGAGAGGAAATACCGCATAATGAAACCCAGATATACACACCACATCCCAAAAATAAAAAAAAAAAACAATGATAATAATTATTAAAAAACACACACACACACACACACACTGAGAGAGCGGAGATAACAAGAAAGAAAGAGAGGGAGGAGGATGGAGAGATCGCTGATCCACATGATATATGTATACACCTATATATATGCATATGGCGTAATCAAATTATCGATTATTAATAAACCGTAAATCGAACCATTATTTGAAAGGATAACAATAAACCAACGCCTTTTCACTCATTTCCACACACACGTACACACACACTCTAAATTGTCGTCGCATCCGACTCCGAGAGAATTCGCTCTCGCCCAAGGGGACCCCACAGGGACAGATCTTTGGCCTCGCACCACCCAACCCCCATGCACGAGTGCGCGTGCGAGTGCGAGCAGGAGAGTGCCGGCACAGCGCCGCACCAGTTCCATGTCCAGGAGCAGCAGCAGCAGCAGCAGCAGCAGCAGCGGCGGCTCCCCACGCCGACGTCGTCGGAAGAAAACAGCCATGCCACCCCTACCCCGGTCAGGCAGCGGCGTCGCAAGAGCGTGGTGGTGGTGCCACCGGAAGAAGTGCCGGAACCCGAGGCGGGGCCTGGAGATGCTCAAGATGACAATGGTGAAAAAAAATCCACGGTTCCGATGCCCCCGGCCCCGCCGAATGTCGGTAGCAGCCAAGCGGGCAGCAGCGTACTCCTAATGACGCCCGAAGAGATCTTGGAGGCCTACGAGAAAGCCCAGGTAGAGTTGTCTGAAATCCCTATTCCGTGGTTACATAAGAGGGGGTTGGGTGGATAAGGATAAGGATAACATAGGGATGGGGGTGGTTATAGGTGACCAAGTTTGCCCAACCATCGAGGACTCTAGACACTTCCGGTCTTACAGCTACCAAGCTTTAACTTAAACCATTGATAACATAGGATTCCCCTTATAAATAACCATAATATTAAGATTTAGCATAGCACCGAGTATTTAGGATTCTCAACTGGTAATTTCAACTGTCTTTTTATAAAAAGAAACAAATATTTATATTTTTATCAATTTATTTCTATATTGTTGAAAATATCATTGAGACGGTTTAGGATTCCCAACTGAAAATGTCAACAGTCTTTAGATTTGCTTAAAATATGTATAATTTAAAATAAATGTATATACAGATACATCAAAAATTTAATATTATTGAGAACATCAGCTAGTGTTTAGGTTTTCTAACTAGTAATTCTCAATGTTTTTATTAAAATCTTTAAATAGTTTTTAATTTATAAATATGTTTTATATTGCTCAGCAAATATTTCGGGGTTTCAACAATTTCTATATATAAAAGATATTTAGAGAAGTCCTAAAATTATTTACAATTTAAAAATATATTTAAAATATTTGTTACTTCATCAGCGAGTGTTTAGTATTCCCAACTGTTTATTTAAACTATCTTTTATGAAAAGAAAAAAACTATTTAAGATTGATGAATTATTTATATATTGTTGACAGTCTCAGCGAATGATTAGGATTCCCAACTGTTAATTTCAAGTATCTTTTTTGTCATTATTTTGTTTTGTTTTATATTACAAGTTATAGATTTTTATTTTTGAGACCATCTGGAAAATAGGATTCACAAGAAATAAACGTTTTAAAAGATTTAATTTCTTAATTTAAAACTAAAAATTATATATTTCACACTTTACAAAAGAACCTAAATTCAAGAAAGAATCTATTTAAATGCATAAGAAATAGTGTCTTTCATAAGTTTAGGGCTTGTTACTTATGTATATAATAATAATATAATTAATTCATTAATAATAATAATATAATAATCATGTTTAGTTATATTATAACAAAATAATATTTATTTATATATTAATATATAAAAAAATAATTCATTAATTAATTATACTTAATATAGTTATAAATATATGAGTAAATATTATTTTATCATAATATAAATAATTATTATAATATTATTAATCTTAAAATACAATTAAAACCGTTCTCGGAGATCTCAATTCCACTTCCACGGGCGTTCCCACTTTAAGTGGAACTGGGAACACCTCCGATGTATTATGTGTGTGCGATCGTTTGGACTGTCTGGCAACCCTGCCACACACACACGCATACAACCCACACAATCCACACGATCCACACAACCCACAATCCACAATCCACCAACCACCACCTACTACTACCGCCCGCAGGCGGAGAGCGAGGGCAACGAGGCAGCCGACAGCGAAGCGGCGCAGGGCAGCGCGTGGAAGAGGCTTCGATCGCTCAGTGTTCTATCGACGCTAAAGGCCGTACGCGACGGCCTGCTGTTCGTGGTCGGCGCTTTCCTCCGGTTCGTTAGACGCCTGGACATGCACGGCGGCGGGACGGGCAACAACATCAAGCTCGTCGAGGGCCTGATCGACTTCCTTGCCGGCTCCGTTGGCGGGGCGGCGCAGGTGTATGTATCGCAGCCCCTCGACACGGTCAAGGTCAAGCTGCAGACCTTCCCGGAGGCGTATCGCGGCATGTGGGACTGCTTTGTGAGCACATATCGAAAGGATGGCTTCGCCCATGGCCTATATGCCGGCTCCCTGCCGGCGGTGGTGGCCAATGTGGCCGAGAATTCGGTACTATTTGCCGCCTATGGCGGGTGTCAGAAATTCGTCACATTCATGGTGGGCAAGGAGACGGCGGGGGAGCTGACCACCGTGGAGAATGCCTGTGCCGGCTCCCTGGCCGCCTGCTTTTCAACGCTCACCCTGTGTCCCACGGAGCTGATCAAGTGCAAGCTGCAGGCGCTGCGCGAGATGAAGCACTTTGTGGAGGATGCCCATCCGAAGGATATGCGAACGCCATGGACGCTCACGCGGTATATCTGGCGCACTGAGGGTGAGTAGTACGGGTGGTATCCACCTTCTCCTCCTGCTCATTTTGTATATAGAAAATATCCGTTTAATCTCTGGGATACCTAAATGGGAATAGTACTGAATATCATAGATACATATGGGAAGCAACTTAACCCATTAATTATTAATTTAAAAGCCTTAAGTTATCCGGGGTGCTGACAGATACAATTTCGTGTGGGGGGGTGTGACGGCCTTGGAGCTCTTTTGGAAACACTCTCCTCCATGCGATTGTTGCCCTGGGTAGACTCGAGTGCCCTGATTAGATTATCTCCGCGTGGCCCTCGGCAATCGTTTTCTTTTCATAATTCACAATTATCGCATCGCAGTGTGCGATATAAACACGGATACGGATCGCACTTATACAGTAAAAAAAAAAAACAACAACAACAACAAAATATATATAACAACACCGGCGGATGACCACATGGTTACGGATCGCTTGGAGTTGCCGGATCCGTTGGTTATCGCTGCTATGCGATCTTTTGAAATACAAAATATTAATGGGGCTATAAAAGCGTTGAGATTTGAATTTGAAAAAATAATTATATTAGCTTCGTCTGGCTTTTAGTTTTAATTAAAGAAAAGTTCGAATAAGTTGATAATATAATAATACATTATTAACGTAATATAGATGAGCTTCGTCTGGCTTTTATTTATAATCCAAGAAAAATTTGTATAATTTGATAATATAAAATGATTAACGTAAAATAGATGAGCTTCGTCTGGCTTTTATTTAAAATTAAAGAAAAATTCCTATAGTTTGATAATATAAAATTATCATCTAAGCTTCGTCTGGCTTTTATTTATAATTTAAAAAAATCTTGTATACTTTGAATTGATAATAATAGATTAATATAATAATAATATAGAATGATCAACTTAATATAGATAAGCTTTCTCTGGCTCTTTTATGTCATGAAAAAATCCCATAATGTTTACTTAATAGTCTCGATTCTACAATATTTACAATTTTAAGAAAAAAACTATGTAGAATTTGTATTTCCTATATTTCCGATTTCCCAATCCCTGAAATCTACATTGAGAATGCTTTAACTCCATTTTCCAAACATATTTCAACAAGTACAATTTATTTCCCTAATAGTTCAATGCCTTTAATCTATATTAAATCTATATTTAGCGCTTTAATTTCATTTTCTAAGCAAGTTTCGATAGGTACAATTTATTATTCTGATAGCCTAATGTCTGTTATCTATATAGAGGTTTCAGTTTCCAAAGAACTTTCGTTACTTATTTAATTTTTATTTGCTGAGCACAAAGATATGTTGGCACTGACTGTGTCATATATTAAATTTCAATCCCAAAATCGGATTACCATTTGATGACACATAAACTGTAGCAGATTCAGCAAATTCTTTAGTCACATTTGATCCAAAATAAATGTTATCAAAGCTCAAAAGTGGGTGTATACAAAAAGTAACCATAAAAGTAAAGCTTATCTCATAAACAACAACATAAGAATTTAGAGCATAATTTAGCTTGAAAAGATATACACTAAGGCTTAGTTTAAAGACTTTTAACATAACTATATTAAATAATTAATTAGTAGTTGAATGAATTAATAATATAAACAACCCTAGGCAGACTTATATCATAAATGCTTCAAAAAACATATTCCAAACTTGGCTTCTTAGCAGCTATCACCAGGTCCCAACTAACAGGAAGCATAAGCCATAAAAGAGGCACAGTAGAGGCCATAAAATACATCCAGTACCTAGTAGTAGTAATGATTTTTGTTTGTAATAACTCAATGCTTAATCGAATCTAATCAAACTCGGAGAAGGTTTCGTATGTTTCAAAAAAAAAAAACAACATAAATAATAACAAGTATTTACTACGCAGATTGCGAACATCACGGAATTAGGGATTACTATTCCCGCTGATAAGGCTATTCTTAGCCTCGCTCTTTGGGAACATGCCACGCACAGTGACGTAGCAGCACGGGTTCGGGATGTACACATCTAGCTATATAGTACGGGGCTTGGGGGGGGGGGGATATTGTTAATCGGACATTGAGAGCCAGCAGGCAACACTATCAGTCAAGTGGAAAGTTACAGAGCTCCGTCGATCCGCGATTGACAGCCCCGACAGTAGTCGGTTAGATCAATCAAGCAGGCGATGAGCACGTTTCCGTTCCGTCGCTTGATGGATGTTCCTCCTCCTTATCGGGGGCCTCACCATTGGCCTTACAACGGTCACGACCTCGTCCTCACGTGCCAATCTGCAACTGCATTCCGGCTTCTTCGGCTCTGGTTCCGGCTATTTATCTGTTATCTTCCACTGCTCTGACTCCGGCATCCGGCATCTCTCTCTATCTTTTCTCCACAGGCATTCGAGGCTTCTATCGGGGCCTGAGCTCCACATTCATCCGCGAGATGCCAGGTTACTTCTTCTTTTTCGGCAGCTACGAGGGCACACGCGAGTTGCTTCGCAGGTGAGTTACAAATGATAAACTTAATGCAATTACAAACTTTACAAACTTAAAAAATTTATAAAATGCCTAACTACAACATGCAATACAATTACATTTGTTAAACAATTAAGTATTTATGTAGGTAACTTCAAGTGGTTTTCTTATAATTAACAATTGCAACAGCTATAGCAAAGACGCTCTATTTACTAAGATGCCGCACGCCATACGCCAGGCTCACTTGCTTGAGAGCCAGAGAAACAGAGAGAGAGTGCTCTAGAGCCAGTCGCTCTCTTGTATATACTCAGCGGCAGTCAAGCACTATGTGTGTACACGTATTCTCACGCTTTTTACATCTGTATGCACACATGCATGGGCATTCTATTTTTAGATTTTTACGCTCTCAACTTTATGAGAGCGGAGAAAATGCGATTTTCGTCAGAAACAGATAAAATTGCTGGCATATGGCAATTCAAATGTAAAGTCGTTACTTATCTTCGTAACACCAAAGACCTTTATATAACAAGATGCGTAACGATCATACCCATTGGTTGCCAAATGGAAGCAATTTTTCTGCTAGCCACGATTATCACGCCCTCTCCGCTCTCAAAAAGTTAAGAGTGTAAAAATCTCAAAATATAATGATCTAGACCTGGAGCTAGCTCTAAAGCCAGAACGAAAAATAGTATAGCGTGCGGCATCTTGTAGTTATATTGGTCTTTGGTAACACTTTGGCTGTTTAAAAAAATATATACATCTTCAAGATATATCTTAAATACAAAAAACAGTCTTATACAAGCTATTGCCTATCATTTTCTTATTTAGTTTTTTAAACTTTTCACAAAACCAGCGAATAAAAAACTGTATTAATTAACCTACAACTGAATCCTAAGTCCTGAGTCGTGATTTGTACAATATCTAACTCCTGATTTTCTCTCTTTTTAGGGAGGATCAAACCAAGGACGAAATCGGACCGGTTCGCACGATGATAGCCGGCGCCATTGGAGGTGTCTGTCTATGGACCTCCACATTCCCGGCGGACGTGATCAAGAGCCGCATTCAGGTGAAAAACCTCAACGATAGCATGTTCAAGGTGGGAGCGGACATAGTCCGGCGCGAGGGCGCCCTGGCCCTCTATCGCGGCCTGCTGCCCTCCGTCCTGCGTACCATTCCGGCAACGGCCACTCTGTTCGTGGTCTACGAGTACACCAAGCGTGCGATGAGCGCCACCCTCTGACCTCTGCCGCAGGCACCCGCCACAAACGGGGTGCGAGGAGCGCTGTGATGATGACGGAGTTCCGGGAGCGAGAGCTGAGAGCTACTAGTAGTCGGGGGCTTAAGGCGGGTGCGAGTGGCCGCGGGCGGTCATCATGAAATATTCTTTTTTTTTCTAGATAATTTCCTAGATCGTAGTCTTGTGCCTGTACATTGTTCAGATGATAATGCTAATGACTGACTATTATCCAAGTTGTTGTATGCCATTGTGTTCGTTCGTTCATTCCGTGCTTGAGTTGCCTTGTGGTCCATCCTGGTCTCGGTCTTCTGCTCCCTGTGTTTGCCGCTAGATTTTGGCCACTTGGCTAAGGCGACGTCTGAGGAAGTCCTGGCGATCCGTGGCGGTTTCCAGATCCCGCCATTCATGCCAGTGGATCTGGTGGGAAAAACAATAAACATGTATTTATAGGCGAAGCAGAATCAGATTTAGGATAAGGCTGAAGTTGGCATAATGAATGAAAGGGAAATATATACAGAAATACTCAAGGAAAAACCTATTCGTAGATGTCCAAGATCAAGACCAAGGCATGTAATAGAAAGAGAAATGTATAGAATATTCATTTGTTATTGTTTAGGGTTTTTTTTTTCGTATTTATTCCCTTTTTAATTGCAAGACTATAATTCCATAGTTTTCTATTCTTTTCTAGTATCACAATTAGTTATTTTATTTTTTTATCAACACTTTTAGGGAATTAAAAAAATATTAATGAATATATATTAATAACTTAAACTTGCCAACGTGTAACTGAAATAATTATTTAATAAGCATTGAAGCCAATGAATAAAATGCCAAAAAGTGAATGTGATATTTTATTTAAGAAATTAATGGGTTTGTGTGGAAAGTTAGGCTAGCCTTTGGTCATAACTTTCTAAAGAGTTATAAATATCGTAGGATATCGTAAAATCAAGGCAATTCACCTTAAATTTTGTATATTACAAAACCTTGTACGTTTTTTGTTTCTCTCAAGGTGAGCAAAAGGAAAGTGAGCCTGGATCCAGCACGAAAAATGCGTATGACGTTTGGCATCTTATAACATATAGCTTCTTTGATTTGGTCAAAGACACTCTACTTACTAAGACGCCGAACGCTATACGTTTTTTTACACGCTACACGAATTTTTAATGTAGGACTTGGCGCAACGTCCTAGCAAAGACGGTTGTCATGGAGACAGAGCGTGCTCTATAGCCACCTTTTCTCTCTGACTCCATGGCAGTTTTTAAATTTGTACGCTCTCAACTTTGTAATAACGGAGAGAACGCGATTTTGTTTCAGAAAATGAAAAGTTGCTTGCAAATGGCAAATCAAATGTATGGTCGTTACTAGCGTCTTCTATGCTCTCTTTCTTTAGGTTTAAGTGCAAACTTCGCTCTCTTAAGGCCGCTTGCTTAATTCTCTTTTCCACCCAAGAATAAAGCCAAGCAACAAAAACTCCTAGTAGTGAACGAGAGAGTCGTTGTTAGCTGCACTCTGAGAGATTTACGAGACAGAAAAAGTGAGAGATTTTCAGGTTGATTGTCCTTGTCCTTCTTGGAGAGAGGATTCCAATAATCATAAGGGTCTAGACTCTAGAGCCACGCACCTTGCTTTCACCACACATTCTTCCAACTCAAATAATTCCTTCCTTACTCACCACCACTGGCTGATGTCCCAATTGCCGGAGCTGCCTCAGCTTCATGTCCATCTGTCCCGTGAAGCGGTTCTTGTCCCGGATCGTGTTGTTCCATCCCGCAATAACGATCACTATGCTGGCCACTTGCTCATCTGCTGCCTGGCTCGCGCCCAGCAAATGCCTTCGCGTGAGTATAACGCCGTTGTAGTCCTCACCGATATCCGCCGCTGAGAGCGGCAGAGCCTTGCGCTGGCGGTGGTCATAGCAAAGGACCAGATCGCAGCGCTCATAGTGCGGCAGGATGTGCTTGAAGCTCAGGTGGCGGTGCAGCAGTGAGGCTGTTTCGCGAATCTCCAGCAGGATGCGATCCGTGCTATTGAGCCTGAAGCGCCCATCCCGCTCCGGGATGTACTGTGTATAGAGGCGTCCCATCTGCTGCAGCTGCCTTTCGCTGAGCAGCGGTCCCTGGTACTCTTCGGAGCCCAGGAGGCGTGCAAAACCGTCCAGGTGGAAATACTCCCGACCCGGCAGTCCAGTGCGGTAGGCATGCTGCAGGAAGCGCGGTCCAAGGGCCACGCCCAGCAGCTCGGCGTCGTGAATGCCACGCATGGTGAGGAACTGCAGGCAGTTGGTAAAGCAGCGGGGATGCCGCAAGATCTCTTCCAGCCGCTTGCGCAGCAGGTCCGGCAGCCGCTGTGCCAGGCGTATCTCCACGCCCGACGGAGTGGTGACATTAAACAGGGCCATTACCAGGCAGATGCGTTCGACATCCTTCAGGCGAGCGCCCTCCAGTTCCCGCTCGAAGCGCAGCAGGATGCGCTCCACCAGGGCATCGTTGCAGGTCTGCAGGTCGCAGCCCAGCAGGGCCATGTGCAGGCAGGCGAGCAGCGATACGCGCTCCACCTGCGACTCCAGGGCGACAAGGAGCCTCTTGAGCGGCTCCACCTGCGGCAGCTTGCTGCTGTAGCGCAGCACCTTGAGCAGGGCCACCAGCGGTATGTCCTCCACGGTGTCCAGCTCGTTGCCCAGCCGCTGGTACATCTGGTCCAGCAATTCGGGATTCCGGATCGGTGTCTGGGTCTTGAAGAAGCCCATGGCCATCACGCCCAGCTCGGCCAGGGTCATCTGGTCCACGCAGCGGGCCAAATTCAGCTCGAAGTCGAACATCTCGAAGACGGGGCGACGCAGCAGGTTGCACAGGAACATGGCCTGCACCAGCTGCTCGGGCGGCAGCTTGCGAACGCGCCGTCCCAGCTTCTTCAGTGCCAGCCACACATATTCCCCGATCCGGGCCAGACCCAGACGGTACCAGGCATCGCTGACCAGCAGCAGCTGCGCGCTGGACCAGCGCTCGATGCGGCGGCAGCACTCGATATCCAGGGTGTTCCACAGCTCCATGTAGTTGTGCGTCTTGGTGGAGTCCGGCGTGGGCAGCTCAGCGAGGGCGCGCAGGGAGCCCAAGAGCTGCTCATCCGACAGCCGATGCAGCTGCTCGCAGTAGCAGTGGGCAAAGGCATCGTACCGGGCATCACTGACCTGTAGCTCCAGGCGGCGGCAGTGCTGCACCAGGCCCAGGAAGTCGGCATACAAATCCGCGGCGCTGGCATTGGCTTGGGGTTGCAGGAAGCCCTCGGAGGTGGGCAGATGTGAGACAGTGTCCGTGGCCCGGAGCACCTGGTAGGGCTTCAGGGACTCCATTAGAATGTTGTGAGCAAACTGATTTTCCCGGTCGGCGAATATGCGTGCCGGCAGAACGCTTGACGTCCACAGCTGGCGGCCCAGGAGATGAGGCGCCTGTCGGCCCACTCCACGCCAGAGGCAGTGCATCCTAGTCCACATTGTACTGGTCCAATTGGTAGGATTAATTTATAAAAGCCACGCAAAATGCAAATAAAATTGCGTTATGAAAGGAGAAAGATTGAAAAAAAACGCAGGAACAGCTGTTCGCGCACGGCGTTGCCAGATCTTAATGTTAAGATGCAACATTCTTAAAGATTATTTATGTTTTTCTTAGAAAACTAACAAATATTTGTACTTAATGCTTAATTTCAACTGATTAAATATTATTAAATATGAAAACTGGTATCAGCGTGGTGCTTCTTTGACTTTATATCCTGGCTTGTGTCCAGGAAAAAGCTCTTCTCCCTCGGCTCGTCCGACATCGAAGTGTCCGTTGTCGCTGGCACGGATGGGGTCCTTGGCCTGGGACGACGCCTCTGGCTGCTGCTGCCGCCGCCGCTGCTGTTGTTGTTGTCGTTGCCCTTGGGAGGCCCATTCTCATAGTACGCGATGTACTCCTGCAGCTTTGCAATGCGCTGCTTCTCCAGCTTGATTTGCTGATTGAGTTGAACCTCCAACTTGTTGTAGCCCTGCACCTGCAGCTCCATGTCGCGTTGCTGCTCCGTCTGACGCTGAAATCCCAGGTTGTCCGACGTGCGTTGGTCATTCTGAAATTTGCTGATCTTGCAATAGAGCTGCAGGAATCTCTGCGGATCCTCGAAGTACTGGGCCATGCCGGTGGGCATGGTGCGGCCGATGGGGATTGTCTGCAGCGGGAGACCGCAAAGCGGACACTTCTGGTCCTTTGCGGAGCTGTCCAAGCAAGGGGCGCATAAAATGTGATGGCATCGGGAGAGGTGGAAGGCCAAGGTGGGCTCAAGACGGCGCAGCTGATGGCACTTGTTGCAGTGTAAGCGAAACATTTATGTATATTTAATGGTTTTACTGCGTCGTAAATATAATAATCATTTTGCAAAACAAAACAGCCGCTTTTGAGTAACGGATCTTTTGCCGGGTCGATCTGGCAGCCCTTGTCACTTCTTAGCAAAGTCATGAACCTTTGAGTATGAAGGTTTACTGATATGTGAACCCTTTTATGGCAGCTTATTACGTTATTATAGCTGTATAATTATCCGGTCACACTGTGCTCAAGTTTTGAAGTTTTTCCTTTCCTCATATTTCCTTTCAGTTTTCTTTGTATTTTCAATAAGGACGTGCCTTCTTTTCTGACTTTTAAATAATTTTATTTTTTTCTTCTTTTTTTTTTATTTATTTTTATAGAAGTATTAAATGTATAATGTGTTAATAACTGTCCCTGCTCCGCGCGCGTATGCGATTTATTTTTGTAACAATGATTTTGTAGCCCAGTGGTTGTATTTATTTCGTGTATCTACTTAATTTATAATTTCTTTTTAATTTCACGAGTTACTGCCCGATCCATCATTGCGTGTTCTTTGCACTTGCCTTTGTTCACCGACTAATAGTATAATTTTTATTTATTTTTTATTTAATATATTTAAATTATATTGTTTTCATAATTTATTGACTTTGCTCCTGCGATTATTCTTGGTCACAATCTCTTTGTAGCCTCTGTGGTTGTATTTATTTTGTATATGTACTTAATTTATAATTTTTTATTAATTTCATGAGTTAATTCCTTAGGTTATTCTTTCAGTTCTAAAAACTGGCCTTTGTTCACCGACTAATAGTATTATTATAATTTTTTTTGATAATTTCGATAATCGTTTCCCAAAAGGTAAAAGGAACATAAACTAGGGCTTATAATCCTTGTTTACAAGGGTCGGACAAATCTCGTATATGAACATTATATTCTTTTTCCCTTAAAATCTAAAGAAAAAAAAAGAATAGGATATACATATATCTTTGGCTTGACCCCGACGTGATTTGAACACGCAACCTTCTGATCTGGAGTCAGACGCGCTACCGTTGCGCCACGGAGTCCATTTGACACAGGCCAGCAGCTGCACAAATATCTAAATCGTTCTATTCTGCAGCATTAGGCATTCACGATTCTAAAAATAATACCCACTAAATAATGCGATGTCAGTGCGCGTTGCGTTCTCTTTGCCCCTTCACCCAGAACCACCCGAGCCCCGACCGCAGATCGTTCATTCAATTAACTTGATTTGGTGGTGGCTCGATCTCATATCTATCTGCGTACTTTGTTAGTTTTAAATAATATAAACTTAAAATAGATATTTATCTTTATTTTATAAATAAGTAAAAACAATATTATGATAATATTATAAAGCTAATGATCTCGTAGATCGGATTAGTTGCAGCAGAATTATTCAATTGCATTTTTAAAACGGGTTTGCCAAAAGCAAGACTGCAGCTAACATCACTCACAACTTGTTTTGGCCACAAAAAACGACAGACCATTAATCGAAGTACAGTAATAAAATTTGTTAACCCATATAACGAAAATCGGGTATTGATTGCAGCCATTAGTATAGGTTTGGAACCTTATATATAAGGTAAGCCAAGCTCAAAGCCCATCAAAACAAACCAAATGGGAAAGGATCCCCATCATCGTCCTTCGTCTCACTAAGCATCTTGTTAAATATATCGGGATAAGATATTATTAATATTAATGATATTAATAATATATTATAAATATATTATTATTAATGTGTACCTTCTAAAAAACACTCTTTCTACTTTTTCTAAGACTAGTTTTGATACTTAGAAATAACTTAAGTAGGAGCCTAAAAATAATAAATGCAGGTCAGGCCGTAAGAAGTTTCACTTCAAGAAGAAATAATATTTCAATTTCTAAGTGCTAACTTATTACAAATATTAAACTATCTTGATTGTTAGCCGACTATCTTTTTAATAATAGCCACGACGACAGATTTGCCCTTTCACCTTCAGCTTCCCTATATTAGATTAAGTATTGCATACTAGATTTATTCTATCTAAACAAATAATAATAAAATTATAAATAATGCTATTAAAACACCAGTTTAAACAAGTAAGAAAAGTTAACTTCGGGCGGAGCCGAAGTTTATATACCCTTGCAGATAATTTGTTAC
>JAEIIU010044434.1:0-11139 GCA_018874675.1 Drosophila baimaii
CGTAGTTTTGAAGATCTAAGCGCACATTAGGACAGAAAAATCGACTTTGTTTTATACTATGTAATGATATGCAGTCTTTTTATTAAAGTTATTTATTTAATTATACGATTTGTATTTCTCTAACACCAAAGCCTCTTCCCAACTGAATGCGGACCTGGCCGAAGCAGCGCTCGTTGCCGTAATCGCTTTTCTTGCCTCCTCTTCTTTTTGCGTACCGTGTTGGGTCTTTTTGGCGTTTGTTTTGTTTATGGCGCTCTTCTAGGCGCACAGTGGTTGTGGAGTGATTTTCGAGGGGTTGCAATACCAATTAAGCCAGGCTTTACAGTGACATCTATCCATTCTAACACAAACTTATTTATCATAATTTTAACATAAGGTAAACTTAGTACTTTTGTATATTCTCTTGAAAAATAAAAGATAGATTTACTGAATAGTGTATCAAAGTATAGTATCATTACTCATAATATATCAGCAAAGATAACAAATTAAAAAAAAAAAACTCTGTTAAAGTTAAGCATATTTTCTGTGCACTCAATGATAAATTTAGAGATTAACTCCATTTCTTTAAGAACAGGTTTTAAGCCATATATCATATTTATGGGCTTCAATATTAATGCATTATTTGCCACCGATTTGGTTCAAAACCAGTTTCCATCTGTTTCACTAAAGCTTTAATGACATTTTATATGCTTCGGGCCATTTTGATTTATTGATCTAGTAAATATGTTTTTTTTTCGAAAGCAATTAACCTGTGGTTTTTCCCCCATTGATACTGAACTGGTAAATCATTTGATTGATTTTTCAAGCGCACCACTGTTGGCCAATTATGCATGTTTTACGTTGGAAAGGTGACTTTTATAAAGGTATTTCTCCCCTCAGCCTGGCTAAATAAATACTAAAAAAAAAAACAAAACAAAAAACACCCCAAAAGCTTTCTTCGCCTAGTCCGTCGCATACAAATCGACCCACAACAATGTGCGGTATGTAAATATATCGAAATCCGAAAATCGAAAACCTGAAACCAGATGCCAGCGACAAAAGCCCCGATTGGGAGAGAACAATAGTGACACAAATTGGACGAGAAAAAAAAACATACATATAAAATGGGAGACAGCAACAGAGACAGGGGCTTTATCAATCACGACTTTCACCGAAAATAGCCAAACGAAGGAAAATAAGCCTCGCGTGCAGATGATGCAATTGCCCACTGTGCTCTCTTAAATGTTTTACACACTTGTCGCGGGCTGTTTATCAATGCCCCACCGCTGTTGTTTTTTTTATTGTTATCGCTGTTTTTTTTTGCTGCCGCATATCACTGGCTACTAGCATGTGTGTGAGGTGTGTGTGTGTATAGGCACAACTGCAGTCAAAATAATAGCTGAGGTGGGGCCCGGTCGCCAATAAGTGATCATATGCATGCACTGATTACCGAGTTGGGAATTTTAGTTCACGTTAGGCACTGTGACACGCATTAGGGGTTTGTCAATGGGTTCTCTTTATGGTTTTGTTTAAATGAGCTTTCAAAGCATTGCACTTCACAACGAAAAAAAACTCTGCTATATATAAATAAATTAGGAATATATTACAAATAAAAAATAACACTGATTTTATCAAGGTTTACTTGAAGCTTTTGTAGTTTTTAATTTGTAAGTTAAACTTTACATTCACTTATTCTTTAACTTTCAATGAATTATGATCCTTAGGGTGTTTTTTAAGATTTGGGAGAATAATATTATCCCCTAGCTCCACTATTATTTCGACCGACGCTGTGCTGTTTTTGGTGGGTCGCTGTTTACCGATGATTTTGTATCTCTGCAGCAGGCCCAATTACGAGTGCATTACTCACTGCAGCGATAGCGATACACTACACTATTGATATTGCCGCGGAAGATGCAACGCCAATTTGGCAGTGCAACTGTGCAACACAGAAATTGCAACTGCAATCGTCACGTACGCGGCTTTTAATTAAATGCGCTCGGCACTCGCACGGCACTGGCACATCGCAAAATCCAAAAATCAACAACAAATTAACGAAGGCGGCGGCGGGCTGCCCTTTCGGAGCGAGCAGCAGCGTAAGCGACGGTGGTTGACAGGCGACTAAAATACTACAAAAAAAAAAATAAAAATAAAGCCAAGCGACTAACTAACTGGCCGCCTGGCCAAGTGGCACACAAAACACAGCACACAACCGAAGCACACGGCAACCGAAAAATAAACAAAAAATCAACACAGAAACCAAAAACCAAAAAACCGAAAAATCCAAGCAAAACAACGGCCGCGCAAAACAATACCGAATGGGAATAGGAATACGAATACGATAGAAATGGTAATGGAAATAGATGTAACCAAAAAGCTGAAGAAATACCGGCCGCACCTCTGCCGCAGTCGCAGCCGCAGTCGCAGTCGACGTCAGCGGCGAGAGCAGCCCACGCAAACGTAAAACGGAAAGGGAGAGACCCCAAAAGTGGGAGGCGCAAGCCAACTTTTTGATACCCAACAATAGTTGGTAAAATAAATATAAACAAATTAAAATGTTGTCAAATTAATCGAAAAAAAATCAAAAATAAAGAAAGAAGAGAAATGTCATAAGATTTATATCATATCATATAATATCACATGATATCATAAGAAAATATAAATTTAGCTAGTTAAGCGATTAGCAAACTTTAGGTCGTAAGTTCGGTCTAATTATTTATATGTTTGATAAAAAAAAAAATATTTTACTAAATGGAAAAAACAAACATAAACCAATCTCCTCTCTATTTGACGTCCTTTCCACCAGTTTGCAGATAGAAAGAACCCTTTGGGAATTATAGTTCAACGCAAACGATAGGTAAATCGATAATAAGCGAGAGCCTTGTGCGTTTCCGAATTCATTTTTATTTTTTAATTATTTATTATTATAATAAATACAAATAATCCGTAAGCGGAACTTCGCTGATGAGACCATTGGTTATGGTCGAAACAGATGTACGAAAATGCCTCGCTTACAAGCGATCTGTGTGCTCAATCAAACAATATAGTGGTGCCCATAAATAATTAGGTCGATCTTATGACCTCAAGTTCGCTAAACGCTTTAACTATTATTATAATATCCATTTTAGAAAATGTGGTTTGTTTTTAATAATATTTGTAAATTATGTAAGTAAATTATTGTGCAGTACTATTTTTTTATTACCTAATATTAAGAAAAAATTAGTTTCTTACCATAATAAACTTCAAAAAGGTTTTCAAATTAAAGAACGTTCAGTTGTTTGGGCTCGACTGTATTGAGCGTCACTACATTTGAAATACTTTTATTTTATATTTTAATTATGTGCTAAATAAATTAAAGCCTTTTTGATAATTAATTTTATTGCAGGTGTGTCACAGGCTTCACATTTTTTATTTTCTAGATCCCATAGGTATATAAGAAATTTCTTTTAAAAGTTGGAAAATCTTCCTCTGGTGATCTTATCTCATAATTTCACAATCGTAAATCAAATGTAAATAGACACTGCTAACTGTTATCTGTTATCAATAATGTAGTGAAATCTGCACCCAAAGAAATGGGGAATTAATTCCAAGGTCACGCATGACCTAAAGTAACAAATATTGATTTTAAGGTAATGGGTTACCTAAAAAAAGCGTAAAATAATAATAAATAATACATGATAAATTAAGGTAATGTCTGGATTTATTTTTTAGCTAATTTTGACCTAAAACGTAGTCTATTATTGCTAAAATTTTGAACAGACAAAGTAAGCCGAACATCTTGCACGTACGCTCTTACAATTCTCAACTGATAGTTCCCAGCACTTTAATTTTTGTTTCTGTTACTATAAAAATAGTAAGTCTCCTCTGCAACAGTAAAGATAATACTTGATACCATTTTGAAATGAAACTTTGTTGTTTTTTGTGCTTTATTTTAACATATAAATAATATTTTTACAGCTTGTAAAAGACATAGATTCAAACACTTCATATATTCACACTCTTTTGGCTATTTTTTCTCTGGGTGTGGTTTTCAATTTTTACTTATAAATTGCGATAGGGAAATACATAGCGTTGATGATGATGATACAATGAAACGTCACAGTTAGTAACGAAAGTGGCTCTCCACATGTGTGGCACATGAGTTCATAAATTAGTTAATCTTTCTGGGGAACTTTTTTATCAGCACCCAAGTGAGTCACTCTCTTTGGCAAGGGGGGTCTTTAGCTGATGTGCCCCACGTGTGAGTAGGGCATATTTAACGCCACTCGAATGGGTTTTGAATAATATTTACATTTATTCACATGAGTGTGTCCGTGTGTGAGCTCGAGTGCGAGTCTGAATGAGTGAGTGTGAGTGGGTAATTTGCGTGCAGTGAGCCAAATTAAGTGCTATTCTTACATTTTATAAGGCAATGATTACCATTTAATTAATTTATTTGTTCATTTGATATTTAATCTCGTGAAAAAAGAATTCAAATTCTGGCATTTCGAAAGCAAATCAATTTAGTTGAATATTTCTCGCTGTGTAGCGGAGGAGGCCAAAAACGAGAGCCAGTTGCGTTGTTAATGTGCGCAAAACAATACCATAACTTTGGGGAACTGGGGATTGGGGACTGGGGATCGTCTCAGCGAAATATAAATGACGAAATTATAGCAGCTACTAGTTATAAACAATGCACATTAAATGCCAGCAGCAAAGACAGCAAAGGCATAAGAAGCAAGTCGGACAGACATTCGTTTCGTATATATATACATATATCTCGACTTCAGAAGCAACTCGAAGAAACGTTCAGGTTCAGAAGATTCAAAAAGATTACACAAAAGCCTCTTTGACACACACGTGTGAAAGTCTAGTACAGTATGTAAACTAAGGTTTGTTGTTAATCAAAAGTATCTTTACTGTTTTAAGTACCACAAGTATTAATCTAAAGATACCCATTAAAAGAAACCCATGACTCAGTGTACTTGGCTTGAGGAGATTCACACATTGGATGAATGAATGTGCCCGCAATCTCTACTGATAAGTTTACAGCCCACAATAAAGTTGTTCAAAATTATACAGGTGTCGGCCCCTACTCGAGGGTATTAATTTATTAATTATTTGCCACTTTTGTATATTAAAATATTATTATTATTTAAATCAATTTCATTTCAACGAATTTAGATGCTTGACCATCGAGCTTACAATATTTTCAGAAGGTATATCAAGCTACTAGCATAGGATCGAAAAAGAAAAATATATATATATAATATCTATTCATACATAAGCGGGCTAGAAAACACATGAATTGGATAACGACGGCAGCAAGGGCACGTTCACGTTGGCAGCCCACGACGACGATTCCCGATCCTGATCCTGACGGCCTGCTAATCCTAGACGGCGCTCTCCAAAATACTGACCGACGAGGAGGTGCGCAGCTCGCATAGCTCCTGCATGAGGTCGCGAAAAAGCATCGGGTTCACGTTCATGCTGACCTTCATCAGGAGGAACCAGTCACCGATGGTCAGGTCCCGCAGGGCACGCTGCACATGCCGCATGCTCATGAACCGCAGCTGGCTTCGGATCATCTGCTCGCGCAGATAGCTGCTGAGGATCATCGCCAGGCGGCAGAGCAGGTTCAGGCCGGACATCAGTGTCATTAGCAGGAACCAGACCCACAGGAACACGAAGATCTTCTCGTTCAGGATATTCAGCGGCAGGATGCACAGGTTGTCCATGATGTTCGCCGTGCCGCTGGCCCCGAACTTGAGCACCTCGCACTTGGCGATCTTGGGGAAGACGCTCGAGGAGACGCGATTCCAGCGGTCCCAGTCGTACAAGGGAATGGTGGTCAGGGCGAGGAGGTACTTCGACCAGAACCCGTTCAGAAACACTTCCAGCACCATTATGTTCACTATCTGCGGGGTTGGCGTAGGTCACAGTTAGTTGGTGAAGTTGTGAAGAAAATCTATCTAAAATATGTTGTTGAAAATTGGAATACATTTGTGGAATTGGTTGAGGTTGTTTGACTTCAGTTGGTGATGAGTTGGGGATTGTGTTCCTATTTTTGGTATGTTTTGTTGAAATTGGAATACATTGGTGAACATGTTGGGTGAACTCACATCCCTTGGTGAACTATGGGGGGTTGTGTGCTTTGCGAACGTATTCTTGACAATTGTTATAGATTGGTGAAAACGTTGGGGCGAACTAACTTTAGTTGGTGAAAAGTTGAGGGTTGTGTTGTTGAAAATTGGAATTTGTAAAATTGGAATTGTAATTTAAATACATACATTGGGTTGACTAACTTTTTTTGGTGAACAATTTGGTGAAAACTCTGCTAAAAAGACGAGTTGAAAATCTTAATATGTTGGTGGAAAGATTGGTGAATTCTAAGAAATTGTAAATTTTAATTTAAAACCTATATTATATGGTTGGTGTTTTTTTTTTGTGCAATTCGTGAGACTTTCGCTGTTGTTGAAGCGCAAATAAGTTTGTTGTTGAAAGTGTGTTGTGGCTGAATGTTCTCCTCAAGAGTTCTACAAATCCTACAGCATTGAAGCCCAAGCCCTACTCACACTGATGGAGAAATTGAGGACCTCGCAGAAGACATACTTGGCCATGTAGCAGAGGTGCATGTCCTCGTAGTCGGTGGTGAAGTACTTCACCAACAGGCGCAGTCGCGTGTTGTAGGTCTCCTCGGAGAGCAGGGCCTCGCCGACCTCCGAGCAGAGCTGCTTCAGCCGCTGGCCCTCCCACACCTTCCAGAGGCACGAGGGAAAGTAGAAGACGAACGACTGGAAGAGCAGCAGGATGATGACCCACTGGTAATAGCGCAGATACTGCCGCTGCGACTGGCCGCGGCTCTCGGGGCCCACGCCCTCGGCTATCGACATGGCCCTCGCGTACGCCTCGTCGTAGTCCCCCAGCCGGCGGAGGCTCGACCGGCGGGAGTAGAATCGGTGTCGGGTGCGGGCCTTGGGCTGCGACGGCGTGGACTGCGACTGCGACTGCGACTGGTTCGCCGTGGTCGCCTCGTCCGGATGGGGTGGCGGGAAGGGCAGACCGCTGTAATTGTCCAGCTTGAGGATGTAGGTGCCCATGGTCCAGCAATAGGACTGCACATATTCGATGTTCTTCTCCTCGCTGATGCACTGGATGGGGTCCCCGAAGTACTGGCGCGCCGACAGGAGCAGCGAGCAGGTGAGCAGGATCACAACCGTGCATTTGGAGTGGATGGTGAAGACGGCGTCGTAGATGCGAATCGACTTGAACTGCAAGTACTTGGACAGCGGCTTTACCGCCGAATACATTTCTTCTGCCTCCGGAAAGAGTTCTTCGAAGACTTCTTCCAATTCTCACCGCTCCGCCTCGCTCCACCTTGGAGCGCCCCCTGCGTCTGCCTGCCTGTGCGCGTCCTAGTCCTCGTCCTAGTCCTAGTTCTAGTCCTAATGGCCGTCCTTGTCCTTGTCCTCGTCCTAGCCGGATGCAGATTGCGCGTGTTCTTGGTCCTTGTCTTCGATGTCCCTGGTCTGGTCCCTCTGAAGCTTGGGTTCGATTGCCGGCCTAGGATGGTAGCCAGTTTACAGATCAGATCGTCGCTCGGCTCAACATATTTTTTAATGCGTGCCGTCATTATTACCTACTTTTTTCCCCCATCATTTCTCAGCCCGAGACAACTGTCACTAAGCTAAATGTGTTTGTCAAAAATCACCCAAGCATTACTACTCAACAAAATCGGGGGAAAATATTCAATTAATTCACTCTTTGCCTTATTTTCTGATCCGAAACGCTTGCCTACTTTCGGGCATTCGCAATAAAACCAATCACTGCTTCGCTTCGATCACATTTTCTTTCTTTTATTTGTGCTGATCTCGCTCAATGTTTTAGTTCTAAGCAAAAAAAAATTAAATAAAATAATAATCATAATTTTCGTGATGCAGCGCTTCAGCCTTGGCTCTCGGGGTCAGCTCATCGACGCTCCATTTCCACTCGTCGCCAGTCGCTTCAGTCCAAGTTCAGGAATCCAATTATCGAAGGTATCTGCAATTAGGCAGAAGGTGCACACAGCTAATTACCATAAATCAAATAAATTTATATCGCCATTTGGCGACCGACCTTCAGGGTCCAAAAACTCCGCATCGCCTTTTTTGCTCACAAATTATGGTACAAACGAGAGACAAAAAAAGTGAACACAATGCCACATTGAAAGAGAATCGTCTATGAAATAATAAGTTGAGATGTACCCAAGGTATTTAAATGTTTAAATAAGTGCTGATTAATTAAAAAATAAAAATAAGCAAGTAAGAAAGCTGCAGTCGAGTGTGTTCGACTGAGAGATACCCCTTTTTGCATTAAATTTAATGACATATGCTTGCAACGCAGTGAAGGAGACATATCCGACCCCATAAAGTACATATATTCTTAATCAGCATCACCAGCCGAGTCGATCTAGCCATTTCCGTTTGTCTGTCTGTCAATATATTTCAATGAAACTTCACCCCAGAAATTTCATTGAAATCGAACCAATATATCATATAGATGCCATAGGAAAGATCGGTCTAAATTCATATTTTACATATGACATAGACTATCCTAAAAGTTTCAGCCCGATAGCTCCAAAACTGAGAGACTAGTTTGCGTAGAAACGGACAGACGGACAGACGACCAGACGGACGGACGGACAGACGGACGGTCAGACGGACATGGCTAGATCGACTCGGCTGTTGATGCTGATCAAGAATATATATACTTTATGGGGTCGGAAATGACTTCTTCACTGCGTAGCAAACTTCTGACTAAAATTTTAATACCCTGCAAGGGTATAAAAAGTAACAAATTATATGCAAGGGTATATAAACTTCGGCTCCGCCCAAAGTTAGCTTTTCTTATTTGTTTTCTATGAATTTCTACACTAAAAGATTACTTAGATGTTTCGTCAAAAATAAATGTTCGACTTTTAAAATTAATTAAAAATTTTGAAAATTGATTATGGGTTTCTCTTATCGGAATATTGTAATGCTTTTCACCGCAAACCAACTTATTTTGGAGGAGCCACGGAAGAGTCTATAAAGGCGCGTAGAACATATTTTCTTTAAAATTGTTTCAGTGTTGTTTTATTATGGGGTTTTTCAATGTTTTAATTAGCAATAGCCGATTCTTCCGTTTGGTCCGTTTTGCACCGAATGGACCTTTAATTCTAAACTATAGAAAATGTTGGCATACTTCTGAAGTAAATGTATTTTTTACACAAAAGCGTATTTGTAATATTTTATTGTTTACGCATTTAAAATTTTTCAATATTTATAAATAAATACTAATTATGTTAAGGTAACAACAGTGAAAGTCAGCTTCTGCAGGCAAGCACAAATTATTTACATTAAGTTTAATTTTGAAGTGTATATTTAAATAAATATTTTATCAATGACATAACAAAAAAACATTAAAATTTGATAAGAAATTCGTTCTTTAGGCTTTCTAGTTTGAGTGAATATTAATATTTTGTTTTATTTCTATAAAATTGTATAGTTAGTTATTATGGCATTCGCGTATACCTCTCAGTACAAATTTTGACCTTTAACAGAAGTTTGAAAAAAATGTTAAAATTTATTTTGTGAGTCTTTGTACATATTGTAGAGTCATTAGTTTCGGCAAGATTATAACATTTTGTATAGCATCGCTGTTTTATTTATTGCTAACCAAATGAGAGGCAATTTTTAGGCCGACTGTTATTTATGAATTTATAGAAATTTATTTTATATTTGTTTATTTATTTTTTGCATTTTTGCGGAATTTATTGACAAAATTATCTTTACTTTGTGGATATATTTTAAGTTCCCAATGTTTTACTTGTTTTTTCTTATCCGCTCTATCCTATGAAAGTTATTGGATCAATTGTCATAATTTATATTCAGAATCTAACTAGGAATATATAATTACAATGGGTAAAGCTGCACGTAGATAGCTAATAAATTAGGCAAGCTATTAATGAATACATAAAAACTTGTACAAAATTTTCCATAGTATAAAAACTAAAAGAAAATTGTATCCCAAGCTTATAAACAAATTCGCTTGCTTATCAGTTTCTCAGGAAATCAGTTTCTATGCATTTCGCTTGAACTATAATTTAATTATTGAAATAATAAATAAATAAGGAAATAAATATAAAGATTGTTCAGTAATTAGAATACCATAAGTAAAAACAATATCTTTATTCTTTAAATGAATAAACTTAATTGGGAAGTGGCAAATTATGACGAAGAAGAAACATCAATTTCCTGCCAATGGCGGTGCCTTTTGTTCAAGTATCTAAATACTTGTGAAAACAAAACACCACCAACACCTCCGATGCCGCCAGGCAGAAGATGAAAATTAACCATAAACTGGTGGCTGGTGGTGGCGGTGGTGTTCCCTGAACTTGACCTCCAATGGCAGTCACTCCGAAAAGCCATTTCGAAAACCAACAGCCACTTGCGGCGGCGGTGGAAACACGTCACGATCTCGCCGACTTGTTGACTTGATGATCGAGCACCGGCTGGGCACCAAATTGAGCGTTAAGAGCTTCTCGTTTGGCTTCCTTTTTGTAATTTCAATACTTATTAATACGACGCTTTTGTTGTTTGGCCCCCCATGAGTTGGCATGTTTTTCTTCTTCTTTTGTTGTCCAAAATTAAAAATTTCAGCAAGAAGTATGCGGAAGTCAGAGACGCATCTGGCAGATATTGGCGGAGTAGGAACACGTTTGAACCTTTCGTTTTGCTATTGAATAGGGTGTTTTATTAGTTTAAATATTATTTATATAATAACAAGAAATCTACACATTTTTAGATTTATTTTTTGGAAATCTTTCTATAAAAAACCTAACAGATTGTTTTGTTGAATCTGATTCTGACTTGCCATTTTGCCATTCCAATTCTAAATACAAATCCCACAGCCATCCCCCGTCATCATCATCATCATCGTCGTCGTCGTCGTCGTCATCGTTCCGCAACGTTGAGCGCAGTAATAATTAAGATACTGGAGCGCAAAAGCCACAGATACTTGTAGCTACTGCCAGATACTTGTAGTCGACTGTCTTGATATTCCTTAGCCAGTTAGCGTTATGGCTGCAGATACTTAACTTTGCTTAGCCGAGCAACAGTCGCCATAAGCACGAGGGTACTATATCTGTTTCTATATCTCTTGGCT
>JAEIIU010044441.1:0-45113 GCA_018874675.1 Drosophila baimaii
GAAATGACTCCTTCACTGCGTTGCAAACTTCTGACTAAAATTATAATACCCTGCAAGGGTATAAAAACAGCTCAACCAATTTAGAGTGCTGAAAACCCACTTGGGAATCATAGTGCAGGGCATGAAAAATGGAGTTAAGGAAAGATTATAACAGCTTTGGAATAGTTTAATGTTATTTTGGACTTTTAAGAGAGAAATTATATACAGATATATATAATATTATTATAATATTATTTTCTAAAATATTATTACAGCTTAATAATTAAGTTGGTGAAACACCACTTGGGAATCATAAGGCAAATAATGAGAAATATGCTTACGAAAGAATATAAAAATGGTTGAAATTAATATTATTTAATTTAATAGAAAATAAAAAAAGGGTTTGCCTTGGCCTTAACTTTTATAATAGTTTTTAAGACCTTAACCATGCCTAATATAATTTTTTTAAATATAAGGAAATCCCCTACTATTTTTCCCAGTGCATGCAACCCATCCAACTGGCAAATATCGATGGCTCCATGTGCAAACTGCGGCTGCGATGGCACTTGGACAATGGAAACAATGGGGACCGTGTCCCGGGGCTGCATTGACACAAACACACACACGCACACAGACACCTACACACACACAGACACCTACACACACCAAGTGGCGCTTTGTTGTGTTAACCCCCCCAACCCCGTGCCGAAATGGAAGTTTTACTTTGTTTACTTTTGATTGACGGCACAGCGAATGCCGTAAGCTTTAACTTGAAACAAATGCCACAGCCTTAGACCCCACTTTGAGGTGAGTGTTTGTTTGATTTGTGTGTGTTTGGAGGCGCCTTTTTGCCTTGGCTCAACTTTAAGGCTTTCTCCATACCGCTTGCCACTTGCCACTTGCCGCTTGCCACTTGCCACTTGCCGCTTTGCCGCCTGCTAAGCAGTTTGATTGATTCGCGTCTCGACAACTAAATCATTTCGAAATGCCAATACAATTTGTACAAGCGCCTTGCATGTGAGTTTGCATATCCCGACGAGATGGTGGTGGCCACCGCCTCATCCGTTCCACCTCCGCCTCCGCCTCCCCCTCCTACTTGGAGGCCGTAATTCAATTGGCAAATGCAAAACTGACAGCAAATAAAGCGGCAGCGGCAAATGACGAAACCAAATTGAATTTGATGCCCGCCCCCCTTTTGGCCAAGCTGTTTTCCTTTCCCTTCCTGAATTCGGTTTTTCTTTTTTTGGCAACTGATTGAATTTGATTTCTGTGGAGCACGGAGCAGCCGACCGGGCAGCACGCCTTTAACAGCCCAGAGGAGGGGCATGTGGAGAAGGACCAGAACGTGTTGAGCATATTACGCATACGACACGCAGTCCTCGAGTCCCGCATAAATATGCGACTCTGACAGGCCGGAATTTATAAGCGTCAGTTGGGTGATAAAATTTGATTGCCGCAAATAAAAGGGGCAGAGAGCGGGAGGGAGGGAGGAGAACCACCAGAGAAAGTTGTTTTGACCAGACGTTCCGTCACGCAGGAGGAGTAGGAGGTGGAGGTGGAGGAAGCAGCCTGTTTTGTGTCCTGTGATTACAGCCACATCATATATACAAGGCAGTCCTGATTTCCTTCTCCCTTGCTTGAGTGTGTGTGTGTTTGCGTGGGTGTACCTGAAATTAGGAAATTCTCGCGTCTTTAAATTAGTTTTTGGGCCATTTCCCTTGATTGACAACTGACTGTGGTGACTCAAAGTCACTCCTCCAGAGCTGTGAGGATGCCAGTAGCTTGACAGGCACAGAGAGACACACTGAGACACACTGGACCCCTAGGCCATTTGGGGGGATCAACCGCTCAATTTCGAGCCACTTGGCATCGAGTGAGGCATATACAGACACACATATAAATTTCACTTGCAAATTGTGCACATTGTCGGGAGCTAGGCAGGATAGCAGGAGTACTCTATGTACTCTCTGTCCAAGGGATATATAGGGGGGAGGGTACAGTCATGCACAGTCAATTCAATACCGAAGCAAGAAGGATACAACAAATCGGGGGCGAAACTCATTTAAATTCAATGATTCAGCCTCCACAAATGCATTCATTTTAATGCGGGGATTTCCAGGACTCCTCTGTAACTGGCTGGGGATTGGGATTGGGACTAAAGCCAAGGCTGCGACTGAGACATGCCGATGGCAAAGTTTGACGTGAAACAAAATCAGAGTTTGGCCAAAATTCTATTTAAGTTGAAAGAGAAACAAAGTTGCTAAAACGCTCGGCGCTTGCTTTTTATCGAATTAAGTACTCTAAAGTGGCTGCTAGGTGGAGCAGGCGCCAAGGTGATGCAGGGGGGGGGCCCAAACTTTGCCACGGCTACTTAGCCGGGATCTCCCTCTCCCTCTCTATCCTTGGGGCATCTTCCATCTTCACATGTCTGGAGCAGCTTCAGCCGGGCGGCCTCTCGGTGATATTAATATTGTTTCTCAAGTGGTTGTTTCATTCGGTATCTACGTGCGGAGCCAATGAAAGTTCTAAGAGAAGGAGATGTAGCTGGAGATGGAGCTGGAGATGGAGCCAAATGTGCATTAATTAAAAAACTTCATGCTTAAGAAATCCCAAGGAGGACGAGAGAGAGCGGGAGAGAGCGCTGAAACTTTCACCAACAAAAGCCGCTGAAGGGACAAAGTTAAGGCTCTAAGTTTCTTGGCCTGGCCATAGCCGATGGGAGTTTCATGAGTGGATATGAATGGCAGATGGAGGCGGTGGCCCACACACAAGTCTCCTCCGAGATGCCCGCTTGAGATATTTCCAAACAGGCTTCTTGAAAGCAAAACAATCCTAACTCCTGGAAGCTCAAAAAGCTGAAGAAAACAAAAAATTAGCAGAAGAAAGTGTTTGGCAGCCGGCTAAAAACTCATCAGGCAAATTGTGCAGGCCACCAAGGACTGACCCACCAGACTTGGCCATGCACTTTTAGCCAGGACAACAGCAGGAGCCAGCAAGGCCGCTCAAATCCCCCTAGAGCCACGCCCCATCCTTGACTTTGGGTTATGTGTCCTGTTTACAACCAAACAACAACAACAGAGAAAAAACAAAAACAAAAACAAACACAAACCAGGTGCAGGTGCCTGATTCTAGGCTTGGACCAGTTCCACCTCCACATCCTGTGGCTCTATGGCAAAAGGGGAACTGGGGGGAACCCCCCTGGTAAGCGATACTTTTTGCATTCCATCCCAAAGGATGTGTGTGTGTGTGTGTGTGTGGACATAAGGACATCGAACACATGTTCCAACGCTTAAGCGGCCTACAAACGAATCCCCAGAAATTGGTTTTTGCGCTTAGCATTAAATGTGACTGACTCCCCCCCTTGCCAGGCATCCGCGTCCCGGATGGATGGAAAACGTGAGCAGGCCATGTCCTTTCTTTATTTTTTTCTTTTTGGCGGATCGCACATATGCCACGGTTAAGTATTAAAACGACAAAAGGGGTCCTGGCTCAACTTCAACTCGTTTAAGTGCGAGTATTTCGGAGGCTTTTATTGCCGCTGACAACTGTTCCACGTGGCAGGATGGCAGGACAAACGGACGCACGGACACCTTTCATCCACTCACAGAAACAAGCGGTGTTGGTTTTTGGGGGGAAAAGTGATTAATTTTCTTAAGTTTTTCAATTTAGAAAAATAATATTTAGCAAGAATGCAGTTGGTTTTCTGCGTTTTAATCCCTGAAATAATATCCAGATTATTATTATAAATAGCTAAGTAAGTGTACTTAACTGGGCTTCCCTTAAAAAAGTAAAAAATAAAGAACTGCTTGCCAAAAATGTTTTTATATAGAAATGTTGTATTTTTTGGTGGATTATAAGCCTACGCCTAGCTGGCTCAATGATGTTTTTTCTACCCTGTTCCAACTCAAGGACATTGTAAGGATGTTTTTTTTTTTTGCCTAAGAACAAGCACCTTGATGCTGAAACCACACGCGCTTTAAAGAAAAGTCCGTAGAGGTGCCGCCCGCCCACACATCGTTTTGCGAGCGAATGGGTCTTGCTTTTTACCTTTTTTTCTGTTTTTTTGTGCCCCAAGCCACCACCCCCTTTGGGCCATTAGGAGAGCTGGTCCTGGTAACCAGAAGTGCGTCCTGCCAGATGTAATTGCAGACCTCGCCGCGACCCTTGTCATGTTTGCTGCATGTTGCATGTTCCCCGTTCGCGCCCAATGTCCAGGTGTGTATGTGCCGCGTGTACCTGTCCATGTTGCTGTCGGTCTCTATCATTGCCCCCCCATAGCCCCCTCTAGGTTCACCCCCCCTTCCTTGCCCATCTGTGGCCATTGAAATGGTTATTTAATTCTCCTACTGTGGCCTGGGGGCCATGGCAAGGAAGCCTCTTCGTATGTGGCGCCCGAAAGTGTGCCGTGTGCCATGTGGCATGTGGCATGGCTTGCCAGGCCGCTTTAAATTGCGCATCCAAGTATGCCACGCACTTCCGCTTCTTTTTCCATTAGTTTCCTCTCGAGATCCTCCTTGGCCGTTAAATCTGCGCAACTGTTACCCAAAAAAAAAAGCCAAAGCAGCGACAGCGACAACTGACCATTCCCATTCCCATTCCCATTCCTCTTTCCTTTCCTCCCCCCAAACCAATTCCATGCCCGTTGTCCTGTCCATGCCTTTAGGCAACCTTGAAGCGGGCTTAGGCTTCAGCTGCGGAGTTTATGCGTTACGCAATGGGCCCACAATTCCTTGTTTACAGCCGTTACAGTCACAGTTAGTTCGTAAGTAACATTTGGATGGGGCGTCGCGCTGCTAATGCGGCTCCATCATAAACATGAACAACAATGAGTGGAGGAGCACACGGTCGCCAGCGGCGACCAAATCCCAGTTAATTGTCCGGAGCGGAGCCCCTTAAATTACGACGCCTGTCGTCTCCCCCGAAAGACCAGACCAGGAGATGAGGCGAGGCTGCAAATGTCTTTTTAATAGCGCTCAGCTCTGGGTACGGCTCTTGGTCCGACTCCTGCTGCTCCGCCTGCTCCTGCTCCTGCTCCTGCTGCTCCTATTTACTGGACTCTGCTGACAAGTGTTTGATTTGAAGTTATGTTATGGGCCGTTTGGTCGTTTTGGCTACAGAGTATCCTTCGGCGAGACAATGACTGCCAATAACAAATCCTAATATTATGATTGGAATTTTTCATGGACTACTAAACCAGCCTGAGTGGGGGAGTGCGTGCGTTGGGGCCTTTAATGCCAGGAATGCCAGGATACAATCTAGCGTCAAAGGGGTAAACAGGAGCGTTGGGAACCCAGGACAATGTGCTCCATTTTATGGACGCCCCCACACCAGCAGTCCCCCTGCCCCAATCGACTTGTTGTTATGCTGAGGCAGCCCCCCCTTGCCCCGCCAGGACAGAGCCAATAAAACGATCCACATGCGACGATAATCGTAAAAAATTATTTTAATGCTCCTCGCACGAACGGAGACCTCATATGGCAGGAGGTGGCTCCCGCTCCCGCTCCTATACTGGCTGTGCTTATGTATTTGTAATTTCGACTAATTGACGACCGACAACCGAGCCGACTCAGCCGACTTGGCCGACTTGGCTGACTTTGCCCACTTTTGACGTCAGCCACCCGCCCTCCTCTTCCCTCGACAACAATTGGGCCAGCTAAGCATATATGGAGGAGAGGTTCCAGAGGGACAGCTCGTTACGCAAGCCGGGCGGTTAAAGAGCACACAAGGCGTTTAGCGAGGCAAAGGTCAGGGATTGGCCACCACTAGCACTAGAAGCTGGCCCTGGGGACAGCTGTTCGTCCCTAGACTAATAATGCAGTTCCAGGAATTTAATTTTCCGCCCAAAAGCAGGCCACTCACCTTGGGAGAACTGGAAGAGCTTGCACAGGAACTCGCCGAAGATGAAGTTCCGCAGGAGAGTGCCCACCAGGGTCACCGGCATGCAGAGCACGCCCAGCAGCATGTCCGAGATGGCCAGGTTGAGCAGGAACACATTGGTGATCGTGCGCATCCGTCGGTTCTGGACCAGCGTCGAGATTACGAGCAGGTTGCCCAGCACCGCAAAGAGCAGGATCACACTGTAGCTGGGGATCAGCCAGACGGGCATGCCGGGGCCGCTGCCGCTGCTGCTACCCGGCGTTGCGGTCGCGGGACTGGGACTGGCGTCCAGGGCCATGTCCCCGAAACCATAGGCCGTGCTGGTGCCGAAGGCGGCGGTTGCTATCTCCGTGACCAGGTCGTTCTCCAGCCGTTGGGTGGCAAAGTAATCGGCATCCGCCTCCTCAAAGGGTGTGCTGCTGCTGCTGGTGGTGAGGTTTCCAGCGGAGGATCCACTCGTGTCGTTGTAGGGGCCAATGGTCAGGGAGACAATATGTCCCGCTGCACTGGGCACATTGGCGTAGTAGTCGAGCAGCGCCCGGTAGGCAACCGCCGTCATGGAAGTCTGCTCGGCATCACCCTCGCCGCCGCCCTCGCCCTCGGCTCCCTCCCCGTAGCCGAACATTCCTAGCACTGGCTAGGACCGCGGATGGTCATGTCCGGCGCTGAAGGGTCACCACCGAAAAAAAAGGAGCAAGAACTGAAAATAAATGCACGCCGCGACTGGAGGAGTTCAGGTGAGGACGCTTGCGCGCAGGATGCCGTGGAACGCCGTGGGACACGAACTCTGGTAGACACGGGAACACGGAATACGCTAGGACGAGGCTTGGCTCCGCTTCGCCTGCTTCCGTTGCGTGTAACGCGTCGTGGGCAACTGGCGATGGGCGACTGGCTGCCGGAGACGCCTCCGTTAGTCGGCAACATGTTGCGTGGGCGTCGTGAATTGGCGCAGACTCACCACGGCAACTTGTGGCACGCAGCATGTTGCCAGAGTCCATGTTGCTGCCGTGCTGCCTCTGAACTGGAACAGCCGGTAATCAAATCACTGGCATTCCGCCAGACAGGCTGCAAATCCAAGGAAACACCCACAGTTCCCAGATAGCACTGCGCCCGCTATTTGCACAGATGTTTGCAGCTAATTCCATCAGCCGCATTCCTGGACAGTGCCGGCTTGGCTTCCGGTTGACAGTTTACGGCATTTCTAGAAAGTGGGTGCTGGAAAAACCATCGATGTTAATCGATTTATACTTGAGATTTACATGCACAAAAACAAAAACTGCGCTGGAAAATCCTAAAACATTAAGAATATATATTTATTTATATATTTAATACATCCTTATAGTACTAAAAGGTTAAAAAAATATACGTCCAAGACAGAGTTCCACATAATCTGACATTCCAAGATTCCAGGGATTGGAATATGTTTGAATAAAAATAGTTTAACTAGAAGAATTCTAAATATAATTGGTATACTGCTTAGATATTATTATTTTAATAAAATGAATACTCTATTTATTAATTACAATAAATTGAATGTTAATAATATGCACTGCAATGCGTGCATTTCAAAATGTCTATACATAATCTGCAGTATACTTTCAGGCGAAAAATCATATTTAACTTGCATTAATAATTACATATTATTATTAGAAATATTAATAATATTTTGCCCATTTATTATGATATTTTTGATTATATAAAATATGTATTATATGTTTTATATTATATTTACTAATACTATATGTATTATTTCTAAATGTATTATTGTTCTCTATATAATAAGTAAAGGCTGAAAGGATAATCAATCTAGGTTAAGAGAAGTTATAATCCCAAAAATATCCTATTTAAAAGTTTAAAAAAATTTTATGTTTAGTTTTTTTTGTCTTACAGCTAGATAAAAATATTTTCAATAGTGTTCTTTCTATTCCAGATAGTAGATAATATAATATACATAATGGTAACATAATATAATATAATATAATATAAAAAAATATTCCGAATAAGATGAATAAATTTAAAAAATAAACTTAATAATAACTAAATAATAATATAGGCCCGTATCTTGTAAGTCAAGGAATTAATATATTTAAATAAATGTAATTACGTACAAATTATAAAAACAACATTTGAACACTAGAAAATATGATAGTTATATATAAAAAACTATACATACATATATGTACATATAATTTAATATTACAAATGGAAAAAAGAAAATAATAAAAAAAGATCAAAATCCAATAATTTCTAAACTGACACTTCGCTTTTAAAGGATCAGCTACCATTTTGATCTTGATAAAAGATAATATTAAGTAATATTTCAGTGCTATTATTTTGACCGTAACTGTGCTTTCCCAAGGTGAAATTACCAGCTATTTTCCAGTTGCTTTCTAGCTTTTTTCCTCTAGTTTTCAATTCTTCGCTTGCACTGAAAACGAAACTGAAAATAAAGCCAAATGCGGCGACGCTTGTCATCGCTCTCTCCCTCTCTCTCTCCCTGGCTGCTGTCTCTGTCTGCCCCATTGGATGTAGTTGGGGCCTGGGGGCCTCTGCCGCAACGCATTACTCTCTCGCTCGCACGCACCGCGACTGCGCTGCCGACTTTGGCGGTCGGCACTTCGTTGGAGTTGCAGACGCCGGCAGCTCCACATTCGTGAACTACAGCTCGTGCTGCTCGGTCGGAGATCCCGCTGCTGTTCTGTCGCCGCTCTTCCTGAGATCTGAGTTCTGGCTCCACCTCCTCCTGCTGCCCCCCAGTGTGCTTATTTTTTTTGCCGTTGTACACTTTTGTTTTCGCTGTCACCCCTTGCCACTTGCCCGGCACTTTTGTTAACTCGCTCCCGCTCCCCCACCGCCGCTCCGCTCTGATCCGTGCCGCGCCGCGCCGTTTCGGGATTCATTGAACCTCGCTCTCGCTTACTCGCGGTCCCGCATCCCAGCATCAGCATCAGCGTCGGCAGCATCCCAGCGTCCCGTCTTCACCGCATCCAGCATGTCGGACGGCATTGAGGTCGAGCAAATCGTGGAGAGCAAGCCGCGCAGGGTGAGTACCAATGTCCACCACCTCTACTCCTGCTCCTCCTCCTCCTGCAGCCAGCAGCCTGCATCTCCGGCACATGCAAGCTGGTTACTATGTTTATGCGCCAAAGATCACGAACTCGGGGATACGTGAAGTCACAATGCATGTCATGAAATCCTACTACGCTTGCAGTGAACGAAGGTCCTTTGTGTTAGCGGATACTTTTGCTTTTAAATTTTTTGTTTAAATTATTTCATAAATATTATATGCTTATAAGAACATGTCAATGAATAACTATATTCTTATTTTCGTTAAGAGCAAATTGATATTGATGACTATGATCAAAATCCAAACATTTCTAAACTTACACTTCACCTTTAAAGGATCAGCTATTTTTAAACTTTTAAACAGCGATACTGATTTTAATGTTGCTCAAAATTCCCATGAAGATTAATTAAACATGTTCTTATTATCTAAATATATTTATTTTGCGATAACAAAAGTAAATGCATAATTAGATAAGAAAAAGTCCCCCTCAATTCGTGAATTTGGCATCGCATAATCGCAGTATGTATACACACACAGAGAATGGAATAAATGCGCCGAGGGACAGCCGAAAATTAAGAATTATAAAAGAATCGAAGAGAGCCGGAAAGCCAGAGAGAGCGAGAGAGAGAGAGGCTGGAGCACTGGAGCTCTGGGGAGTTCTGGAGTTGCTCTCCTTCGCTGCCCGCGCGCCTCTGTGTGTGTGTGTACCTCTGGGCATGCGTAAGTGTCTGGGCGAAACCGAAACCCAAACCAGAACCGGCCCTGGACGAAGGACAGGCAATAGGCACGGCGGGAAAGGGGAGCAGTGCACCCAGTGGCGGTTCAAGCTGCGTGCGGGGGCGGATGCGCAGCGCCCACGACGCAACGCGACGCGAGTATCAAGTTCAAGTGCGTTGCCGCCGCACTTGTTCGCACTTGGTTCTCGGTCTCCACCGCTGCTGGCTCCAAAGATGCATTGCGGTTTCTGTCGCCCTGGCAACCACGTATTCCTTTCCAGATAACGGCCGCATTTGGAGCTGTCAAAATCCGACTCTGGAAATGGAAATGCCCAAAGCAGAAGCAGAAGCAGAAGAGTGGAGGCGGAAGCGAGGGCCGCTATCTCCGGGGGGGGAGGGTTCAGCTGATCCCCAGATTCATGTGACTGCACCGCAGTTTAGTGCGGGGCCCATAAACCTAATCTCTGACGCTTACTGCGTCCAATCGCATGGAAGCCAGGAGCAGGCGAGGGGCCTTACGCTATAGATTGGCCTGGCCAATAAATAACCCCATGTCAACTTTCGGAGAGAATCGAATTATGAGTCGTCGTAATCCTTGGCCCCGCGACAAGCGCTTCCTGACGCGCCACTTTTGGCCATTCAGTCGTCCCAAATCATCCTCCTCGTCGTTGTCGTCGTCGTCATCGTCGTCACCTTCATGGCGGCATGAATCACTCGCCCCAGCCACAGCCATGTCTCCCCCCTCCTACCCCAAGCACAACCCCATCCGCATCCGCTGCCCCTGTTCGTGCATCTGGCGTCTGGGGCGTGAGCATGAGTAAGTTGGACACAACGACAACAGTTTGCTCCTTTGTTTCCTACGCCGGCAAGCGGAGGAGCACCGAAGGCAGGGAGCGGCAGCGACTACGAAAAAAGCACAGGCATGGACACATACATACCCCAAGTCCCAAAAGGCGTTGAACTCTTGGTCATTATTTTTGGGGTTATTAACTATTATTTAGCATTGGGATAGATGGTGCATCTTCTCAACCCCTCTAAGGAGGAGGAGTGGAAGTAGGAGTCCCAGTTGGAGTGGCCACTTCCCGCCAAGCATGAATCCCGCATGACGCAGAGATTGTGTGCGTGCACCCGCCTTTTCTTTGTATTCGTCAATCGGTTTTATTTGTATTTTTTGTGTTTTTTTGTTTTTTGTTGTTTTGTTCATTGTTTGCAGCCCCTTATCTGAAATACATTAGTCAACATAAAACGATTTCGGTCTCTCCACCGCGAACAGATATAAACTTTATTAGTGTGGCTATGAATTTCCCGGAATTTCTATACCCTTCTCCGCCAGGGTATCCAACAGCTTGGGGAGGCGTTACGTTTCAGCTGCACCTGACTCGCCGCCTGCCTTCCCGAATAATATACATACTATGTGTGTGCACATATATATTTTCTTATTTTATTTCATTTTCTTATTTATTTATTATTCATTTATTACTCGGCTCCGGCTTCGGTTTCGGTTTCGGTTTCGTTTTCATCGTCGGCAGGTTTATTTGCAGTATGCTTGGCTAGGCTTTGGAGCACTGCTGCTCATATATATGGCTGAGAGGGGCCCCGATATTGATGGATACGAAAATATCCACATATTAATGCACACATGTGCACATATATGGCTCATTACGTACATGCCTCTCGGACATGGTCGCATTCGCATGCCATTTCCAGCCGGAATGCGCTGCACTGTGCTGGCAAATGATCAAATTAGATCCGACACCAGGGTTCCGTACGCCGCCTGAATAATCCCCAGCGGCCAGCCAGGAGGAGTAGTCCAAGGTTCCCTGTTAGTGCATATATTTCCGGTGGTGTAACTGTTCCAAGGAAAGCCACAAAAATATGGAGGCTGTTCACGAGCCGATTCTCGCCAGATTCCAGTTCAGCGCACGAGTCACGACGATAACCAATAATCAATTATGGAAGTGCCACTGTTTATCGCTCCCTATATGGACTGGGTGGAAAATGCTACACAGCAAATAAATAATATATATGAAATGTACTCTAAATGGACATCATATTTTGTTGAATCTTATCATAAAAATAGGTTGTGAGCCGGAGACTATTTGGGGTTCTTGTTTGAGTATATTAACTCTATGGATTACCTCTATAACTGGAACTTCTTGTAGCCTCAAGACATCGATATAGTCCTGTCTGAGTTCAATATATAATTTAAGATATTTGACACTTATAGAGTAGCTCCTAGGGTTCAGAGAAAGCTCTTAACCCAACTCCCAATTCCCCATTAAATCATTACCAGTTATTGTTATATTAGATCCCTACTTAAGCCCCCCTTTTCTCTCTGTGTGATGACACTCTCGCTTTCCCCCAGAACACAACCAACTGGCCCCCAGGAACCTCTCCTCCAGAGACCCACCTCCAGGCGCGATCTAATGGCGTGGCTGTGACTAAGCACCCCAGCTTCAGGCGGATTTTTATGGTGTGTAAAATTGGAACAACCGGGACTGAGATTGCCAGATAGCTTGCTCGAATTGCTCGATTTACTTGGCACTAATTGCCCAGACCCAGCCTGCCTTTCCAGCCTGCCAGCGCCCGCCCCAGTCGCCGAGGCGAACAAGCAATCAGTGCCATCATCGGGCGGGTCCAAGAACTTTCCGTAATAAATCAACTTCGAGGCGGCTCTCTTCCCTCTTATCAGGCGACATTACGATATTACGTCAACTCCCAGACCTGCACACCCACGCCGACAAGGAGGACACTGGTGGCGGAGTCCCTATCTGGTGGCCAGATCTAGCCTAGCGAGGGCGCAGTCGCATCCGAACTGACGTGATCTAATTTGCTGTGTTGTCGCCGCTTCGCAGATACGGGACTGCGACTGCGGTCTGCGGGTGTGTGTGGTGTGTGGTGGCGCGGTGTCTTATCGGGCTTATCGGGGGCTGTAGAGTCGCTAATTTTAGCCAGTCGAAGTAGTACTCGCTCACGTATGTATGTTCTTCAGGGGCACAGAGGAGTAGTGAGTAGTACCTGCCCTCCGGGGAGCAGTGCCCCCTCATTAGTCACCACAAGACGAACTGGTCAAGTGGATGCAACGGTTTCTGCTCTCGATCGGTTCTCCATTCAGCTTTCAGGCCATCCGCTGGTTTTGTTTTCTTCTGGCACAATTTGTGTTCGCATTTCGCATTTCGCATTCGAATCTGTTGACTAATTAATTCAAACAACAGCAAAAAATAGGGGAAAAAACGACGACAAAACGCAAAACGGGAGCTTCCGAGCTGTTCCACGGCGGCGACCCGGCCAAGTTCTCAGAGTCGCGTCGCAGTGCGTTGTGAAAGTCGTCGCCCAATTCATTTCTGGGCTTAATTGTTTGGCTTTTGATATTTTCGTCGTCGGAGTCGGAGTCGGAGTCGTCTTCGTCGTGGTTGTGGCCAGGGCGCCCTCTTCTGCTCTTCTAAATCGCTTTGCGCTTTTCTAATTGATTTTTCTCACAAGACGATGCCGCACAACGGTCATTGAACGCATTATGGAGCGGGGCTCTAGCTCCAGCTTCAGCTTCAGCTAGAGCTACAGCTCCCGCTCCCGCTCCAGCTCGATCTGGTATCTGTATATATATATATCTGTAGCTGTATCTGTATCTGTATCCGCATCTATTTTTACACTCCATCCTCCAAACTCCCAAGCTTTGTGGAGGCAGCTCTCTTTGTTTGCGCTCCCCGAAAATCAACGAAGACCAGTCACTCGCACCCAGAGTCTCACTTATCAAATCTGTGACCTGCTTTCTGTCCGGCTACTGATTGAAAATTGTCACGCGTAAATTGCTTTCAATGAGGCGATCCGCTTAAGACAATAAGAGAGTGCCCCCAGGGAGCAAGTGCAGCTGCAGACGAAGGAAGGGGGCACTTAAGCCGCAAGGGCATCGATCCCGAAGTGCTCCTCCTCCTCCTCCTAATAGGATAAGATGCAGTAATCCATGAACTTCATAGAGTAATAGGCATGTTAAGGATATTACCTAAAGCAGCCCAAGATCTATATGCAACTATGTAACCATTCATGTGGAATACTCATTACTTTGGTGGGCAATTAAAGGCCGCGTAATAGGTAATACTTATTGGCCAATGCAATAGCCATTCCGTCTTGCTTTCCGTGAATCCCACCGAGTGCTCCCAGCTAATCCCAGTGGTCAGCGATGCAGCGGTGATTGCCTGACACGGAAACCAAGCCAATTGAGTGAAATAAATCCAAAAATCAAAGTCGAAAACGAAAAAGGAAAACGAAAACGAAAACGAAAGTCTCCTCCCCCAGATAGGGGGGGCTGACTCATGGCGCCGTCAAGAGCACTTGGCCACTGGCCGGCCTGAGTGCGCAGGCGCGCCACATGCATTGCATACACCTCCGCATGCCCAGCTCCAGCCCAGCTCCCAGTGCCATGCGTGGTCATTACCACCACGATAGCTTGGTTGGCGGGGGCGATCGATGGCCATGGTGATTCGCTTGGCATGGCCAAGACATGCTGCCGGCTTCCCTTCCGACTCGAATTAATATATATTGTTTGCGATCAATCTCTCTGTACAGATGCCGCTGGCTACGTCGCTGGACAAGGACTCCATCCGCGAGGCCTACGAGGACGTCCGCTCCGATCTCACAGACACCGAGTGGGCGGTATTCAAGTTCGATGGGCCCCAGATCGTTGTCCATGATCGCGGCCAGTGCTTCGAGCAGTTCCGGCAGCTGTTCGGCGATGCGGAACGCGCCTTCGGCTACATCCGCATACAGATGGGCGACGAGATGTCCAAGCGCAAGAAGTTCATCTTCCTGACGTGGATCGGCCAGGAGGTGGGCGTCATTCAGCGGGCCAAGATGTCCACGGACAAGGCGCTCATCAAGGATGTGCTTAACGTGAGTCTAAGTCTTCCCTGTCATCATTTATGGTAATAATTCATATCTGCTTTATTTTTTGTCCAGAACTTTGCTGTGGAACTGCAGGCGGGCGTGGAGGCCGAGCTGGACATTGAGCTCTTCCGGGAGGCGTTGAATCGTGCCGGCGGTGCCAACTACGGCACGGGTATCCGGGATAACTAACCAGCTTATGTTTCTCCTCACGGCCTCCAGTTACTTTATATAATATATAAACATTTTTTTTTTTGCATCTCTCAACCGCTTACCAAACCAGCTCCTGTCTAATTAATTATTATGAATTAATTTTATGAAATTTAAAAAGTGTACATTTATGTAAAATTATACAAGCAATTGTAACATCACTGGGTCGCTAGTTTTTACTATTTCCATTTAGTTTAAGGGTTTAACGGAAAGAGCGAATGTGCAGTCATGAAGCAGGCAGCAAGTAATACAATGATGATCAGTGGCAAACCATTTTGGCCGCCTCTTTGTTGCCACATTTCTGTAGCATTGTTTTTTGTAGTTTCTGGGAGGACTTGCTGGCGCCTCCCAAAAAATCTATGGGAAGCTGAAAGAGCCATTGCCTGCCCACCTAGGGTTTCGGGAGCAGAGATTAAAGAACACCGGATTCACGTACGCTCTCCCTGGATCCTGACTCATGTATCCACTTCTGAATCCCTCAAACCATTGTTTAACTCTGCTCGAAGCTTTGATATCTTCCAAAGAAGCTACATTGTTTGACCAAGGAAAGGGTTGTTAATGCCGCAGTCTATGAGAATTCGTGTTTGTCTCCATGAATAGTGAAATAGGTATAGCTAGGGATCCATTAAATCCATGTCATCATCCTCCATGAATAGGAAAATAAGTGTAGCTAGAGATCCACTGGATCCACTCCATCATTCTTCGATTCCCACAATTTTCAAAATTGATTTTTATCATTTGAAGATATCAATGACATCGCTGTCTTCCCTTCCTTAATAATCTTAATAGCCTTCGATGTGTCAAGTTTCCTAATAAAAATTTCTACGAACATCAAGGTAAATATTCCCCTCGTCTTGATCTTGATCTTCAACAATAAGCCTCTTACTTCTTTTTGTTCCCGAACTTAAGGTAAGATATACATATAGCAAAAATCTTACTTGTCTTTAAATTTGATTAGAAATTAACAAAACCTCGCCAGTGTTACCTGCGGACAACATGTATTCTTTCATAGCTTCGTTAAAAGAAACCAAATAGGTGCTAAACTTGGAGTTCGATCCGTAAACCAAAACTTCGCTGATGAGACCATTGATTGTGGTCGAAACAGCTGTCCGAAGATACCTCGCTTACAAAGATCTGTGTGCCTGATCTGACATATAGTAATAATAATGCTGTCTATAAACAATTGGACCTATCTAAAGAGCTCGAGTTGGCTAAACGCTTCATGACAAAATTAAAGGTAGCTAATCAAATTATTACAATTGAAATTCGAATCCAAATAAGTATATTCCAGAAAAAATTACTACGAATAAGTTCGTAAATATTTCCCGGTCGGGGTGACAAATCCCAATCAGAGGTCCATCCCCGTCATGCCCATGAAAATACACGACGATTTAATCTTCTCTAATTTACTGAACAGACGTCGCCTGGATTATGAAATATGTGAAACTGTGTCTGAGTCTTAGAACTAAGGAGATGATGCGTTGGGCTGGAACGTAATGATGCTGCAACGCCTTCTAATGAAGCAGGAAAATTGGCTAATCGCGCGTCAGTGGCTGCTTAGCGGTCGCGGAAGAGCACAGAGTGTAGGGCATCGATGTCCACCTCCACGCCCGACGAGTTGGTGGTCACAGTGCGAGAGCTGTCAAGGATAGAGACGAAACACAAAACACGTTACAGGCTGTTGCGCTGATTCACTTCGAAGCTGAAGCACTCACCTGGCCGGGTGCGCCGAGCGATGGGAAGAGTGCGGATTGACCAGGACACAGTGCATGGGCTGATCATCGAATTCGCGGTGGTGATAAGTGTCCACGGCCATCTCGGCATGCTCCAGCGACTTGTATATGACCTCGGCAGTGCCGGGACGCACCACATGGGCGTCATACACCGGCCCAATGTCGTTAAATAGTTCGAGAATGTCGGCGGTTGTCACATTGGCATGTAGATTGCTCACCAGCAGGCGGTAGCCAGCCTTGCTGTTCGCCACGCCCAGCGGCGGTGGCGGTGACGAGCGGCGCATCGACATCGAGAGGGACATCAAGGAAGACCCACCGCCAACGCCACCGCCACCACCACCGCCACCGCCTCCACTGCCGCTGCCGCCCTGTCCCTTGTTCTCGTTGGCATAGATGCCGTGGGAAACGCGGCGATCAGGCTCAGCGCCGAAGAGACGAGCACGCAGCGAATCAGAGAGATTGGTGGTAGACAGCATGTTGCGCTGACGGCGCTCGAAGAGCTTCTCGCCCGTGTCCGTGCGTCCCACGATCAGCGGTGCGGGCAGCGATGGGCGCTCGATGCGATTGCGGGCCGCCTCGTATATGGCAAACGGATCGTTGGCAATGTTATTTTTTAGCGGAGCCGTGGACATCTCCACGTCGTCATCGTGGCCCATGTCAAAGCCGCCAAAGGTGTAGCGCGGCGGCGGTTGGTTGGCATAGCCGCCGCCAAAGTGCAGTGTGCGGGTTATCTCCTCTGGAAAAGAGGCGCGTTAAAGGGGGCAGTCTGACAGTCCTAACAGTCCACCACTTACCATCCTCGAGATCCTGCATATTATCGTGGTCGACATAGCCGCGCGGGGCGAATGGCTTGGCCGACGGGTTCAGTCTAGAAGTGAAGGGGCGATTGCGGCCACCTAGGCCCACGGCCTCGTCGTCTTTTTCCCAGGCTGCCTCGATACTGCCGCCCGAACGGTTCGACATGGTGATGGTGCGCTGCCCGAACAGGCCTCTGTGCGGCCGGTGGTTATCGTTCCGGCTCTGGCGGGGCTGACGCGACGAGTGCATCCGGACCGACAGGGGCTCCACATCGATGTCATGTCCCGGGCCCGGCAGCGCCAGCGGCGGCTGGGGTGGCGGGCGTTCCTTCTTGCGGTGCTGCAGCAGCTGGCGAGCGTCGATGCCCGAGTCGCGAATGTGCTGGTTGAGGATGTCGCGTGCATCGCCGATTTTGGCACGTGTCTTCTGGATAATCATGTTGCGAGCGTCGAAGGAGCGCAGGGCCGGCTTCTCGGACTTATCCGACTGGTTGGCCTTGAAGGCCGGCTTGTTGAGCACCTTGCGTGGCTTGGTGTAGTTCGGATTGCTGCAATGGAAGGCGGCAGACATGATTGAGCATGCCGGGGAGTACAGCGCCATTTTTCCGTCCGGAATTCTCCATACTTACAACTTCTTGTCGGCCGGACGGCCGCCATGGCCGCGATTACGCTCTATGATCTCGTCCAGGCTCAGGTCCATATTGATTGTTGGCGTTGGTGCGTTGAGCAACGCAAAAGTAATTTAACTCTAAATATATATAGAAATATATTCGCGGAAACGGTAAGTTTCCCCAGAAAACCAACAACTTATTAGCTTGTGTTGTAAATAGGGGTGGAAGCTGGAGGTGCAGAAACATCGAATGGCCCATCGATAACATCGATGTTTTAAAAACATCGGAACCATCGATGGTTCGTGACCACAATCGCATGTTTTCACAAGCAACTCTGCACAAGAAAAGCACAATTTTTAAGACTTTTCCATTTCCATTTAGCAACTTGTACTAAGCTTTTCCATTTTAGAGAACCAATCAGCAAGGAAAATCTTTCTTTATACATTGTAGTGGCGGTACACGGCGCATATCGGCGAACTTTTCAAAAACTCACCAAGACTTCAATGGTTTTCCAACACTACACGTACAAAATAAATAATAAGAATCTGTGTTACAAAATTTCACAATTTCATGAAATTGGCTATCTAAGCATTGTAATTAAATTTCATAAATTCTCTGTCTTTATAGCATTAATTAAATAGAGACTTGAAGCAGCAAATTAATTTAAAAATGTTAATTCGAATTGGTTCATTTTAGTGTGGCTGTATGCGTGCTCGAGAACATTTGGTTTTCGCGCACCCTCCCCATTTGGCCACACTGCTCTGCTGCCTCATTCGCACTAGCACAACAACAACAACAAAGCGTAACAATAATCAAAAAAGAAACTGAGTCCGCTCTTAAATAGTAACATTCTAGTTTCCCTTTGCTAAGGTAGAAGTGAGCACTTTTTTTTTTCTTGTTGCTCTGTGTCTGGGGCTGTCCAGCTGTGTGATTGCGCAATCGAAAGCGAACCCCAACCCCCGCGCCAACCACCTCGGTTCCATTCCAGCCCCGTGTTTGTGTGTGTGTTTGCGTGTGAGTGCGTGTGCTAGTGTGAGTGGGCAGTGCTAGTGTGTAAACAACAACAGTAGGCACTGACACGGCGGAATCGAGGGAATTGATTGGAAGAGTGGAAACTTTTGATGGGCAACTCGCAACCAAGGCATGAGAGCAGAAGGACACCGCAAGGCACTCAAGAAGCAGCGGAACTGAGCGAGCCGCTGGAGCAGCAGCACCACCAGCAGCAGCAACAACAGCAGCAGCAGCAGCCAGCAGAGCAACAGAGACAGCAGGCGACGTCATCGACGATAACCTTTGCCTGCGGAGGCAGCAGGAGATCCCAGCAGGCGCAGATCCAAGCCCAATCCCCACCAGCTGCCACAGCAGAAGCGGATTCGCAGCCGGCAGCAGCAGAGGCGGCGCAGCACCAGCCACAGCAACAACAACAGCAGCAGCAGCAGCAGCAGGTAATGAGTTAGAGAGAGAGCAGGAGCGCCGGAAAGTAGGACAGACTGATAACGGAATTATACGGAATGTTGGCTGTGTGTTGGCCATAACCCGCCAGACCGATCGCTTCCATTGCCCTCCCATCGCTTCCAGTAGCTTGGTCTGTTTTCCGTCGCCCGTGCAAATAAGTACTGCGTCATTGGGGTTTCGCATTTTCCCCATCGAGCGAAGCGCCAGCGGAATTACGACGCGGGCTTCGTTTGATGATCGCCACCCCCGGCTGGCTGGGGGATTCTTCTGCACGCCGCCCAAACGGCCATGAACCCACCACCGTGCTCCGCCACATTGCTCCCAGTTTCCGCACTTTTTTCTAATGCTTCCGCATTCGCGTACGCCGTATGCCGCGTACGCCGTGCGGCGCACGGTTTTCATTGCCATGCCAATTGAGCGCGTTGTGGCGTTCGCGTCCGCGTTCACTTCTCGCTTTTCCCGCTGCGCTGCGCAAATTCTGGCGGCGCCGGGTGTCCACCTCCAGCTCCTTGGCCCACCGCAGCTGGGGATCATCATCATAGTTCGCCTCCCGCGTCGTGATTTCGTTCCAAAAAAAAGTGCTGACATGTGGCGCGCGCGTGTGTGCGTGCGAGTGAGTGTGCGTGTGTGAGTGAGAGAGAGAGTGTGCGAACATTCGAGTGACCCTCACGCAAAGAAACACTCGGCACAGTGTCGGGCGGCAATATTGGCAGGGCTCAGAAAATATCATTTAGAAACCAAAAACGAAAAAATTTTATTACATTATTTTTTGATATAATTTTATCGCTACTTTTTAACCTGTGAACTTTAACAAAATAATTTTGAATTCAATAAATTTTTATAAATAGTTTATTGTCATTTTTAATAATTGATTTGATTTTTTTCTATATTGTATATTTAGATTAAATTACATTTTATTTATTTTGTTGTATTCTTCATATTTCTATAGTTTCCAAAATTAAAAAGAATTTAACAAGATTTTCTTTTAAATACTTTTTATACTCACAATACCATAACTCACGACCTTGAATTTTATTATTCATCGTTAGGCCTATGATTTATGCCATAAAAATACTTCTACCTGACGGTTCATGTTCAAATCTCAGCCCAAACGGTAAATTCACCAAAAGTACCTGCACAGTCGGTGCGGACGCCACTGTACGACTGTGGCCTGACTGCCATTCGCTCTCTCGCTCTCTTCTGCGATCTCAGCTGTTGGCTCGCCCGACCGAACCCACCGCCTCGTCTTTCGACTTGTGTTTGCCAATATTCCATGACAAAATCGCACGTGTCGCCGCTCAGCTCGGAACGCAGAACGCAGAAGGCAGAACGCAGTACGCAGATTATACATCGCACATAGCACCCGCACCCGCTCCTCCACGCTTCAGCAGAGATCCCTGCTTAAGTATTGAATTCGCTGAATTACCGCCAGGTAACCAGACAAAACAACGCAGGCTTACCGTAATTCCGTAATCCGTCCTCTTTCAATGGCTTCCAGTCGCCGTAGAACGTAGCACGTCATGCCAGCCCGCTTTATTTACCCGTAATTTCCATTACAGCAGCTCTCCACTTGGAGTCTTGGCAGCCTTGGCGGCGGACGACTCACCTGGAGCTTCTCCGCGGCCCGCAACTCCTTCCGCCACCGGAATAAGGCCACGCGTAAGAGGTAGTAATGCCCGCCCCCCCAGACAGGCAGACTAGAAACTAATGTCTCCCCTTCCTCCACAGCTTGACATCGCTCCATGGCTCTCGTCGCAGCAAGACGCAGTGGCATCGACCTCTGACCAACTCGATCTTTAACTCACACTTCAAGGAGTCCAGCCGTAACGAGCAATTTCGCCTTGAGCATCTGGTGGCCAAGGGAGCCTTCGGTGTGGTCTTTAAGGTGTGCGACAGGAGCGACAGCAGTGCCTGCTACGCCCTCAAAGTGCTGAAGAAATCAAAGGTGCCATGGCGACGCTCTCTTATTAATAATCAGCATACAATAACGCTCCACGTACATTGCAGCTCATCGAGGACAACAGCGTGCGGCAGATCAAGGACGAGGCGGACATCCAGAAGGTGTGCGGTCATCATCCGTTTATCGTGAAGCAGATCGATTTGTGGCAGAACCGACACAACCTGCATATCCGTATGTTGAGCGAGATTAAACTACAAACAAAACTCTACTAAACTCTCCTTCCTTTACAGTTTCCGAGTATGTGCCCAATGGCGAATTGTTCTCCAAGATAGGCCACTTCTCCATTGATCTGGTTCGCTTATACATCGGCGAGATAGCGCTTGCTCTGGGTGAGTTGGCATCGTACTCTTGCGAGTGGCTCGCGCAGTAACGTTGAACATTGAATGCTCACAGATTTCCTGCACAACGCCGGCATTATCTATCGGGATGCCAAGCCGGAGAACATTCTGCTGACACAACAATTCCACGTCAAGCTGACCGACTTTGGCCTTAGCAAGTGGCTCAAACTGGGGGCCAACACGCGCACCATGTGTGGCACTTTCAAATACATGGGTACGCTCTAAACCAACTTAAATACAACAAAAAAAACAAAAACAAAACCACTTAAGTAAGCGGGAAGTTAGCTATTAAGAGGCGCCGATCCATCGCAATCCAAATCGTTCAAAGGCATTTCCCAGCGAAAGCCCCCAATCAAGCAACTTAGAAGCAAAGCAAAGGGAACAGAAGCAGTATAGACAAGTAGAGCATATAGACAGACCTCCTGTTAACCGTAGGTCACCTATTTCTTAAGCCCAAACCCATCCTATGTATGTATGTATGTAAATCTATCTGAAGAGCGAAGAGCTGATTAACTAAAAGCATCTGTGAGCCGTAAACTATATATAGAACTTAACCCCGGTCAGACTAAGACTAAGCGTAGCAGAGAGCAGGTGCAAGGGGGCAAGGGATCGGGCACAACACCCACAACACAGTAGCCGTAGTCACAACACAACACTAAACCCATCCTCGAGCCGGTGGGAACACTGTACATAGCAGCAGCCGATAGCCAAACTCACAAAACTCACCATGAATGCGCGTTCGCAAGTGTTCGATCTGACCATGGAGGGTCGCCAGGTGGACGAGGCAGTGGCCACCATCTTCCACACCGTCCTCTTTCACCGCTGCCTGGGCAAGTACATGTACACGGGCGATGCCCAGTACTCCATCGGCACCGTCGGCTACACGGACGTCGACTGCAACTTCATCGACTTCACCTACGTGTGCTGCACCTCGGACAGCCTGACGCACCGCGTCAAGCGGGCCATTAACTCGTTCAGCGAGAAGCTGCGCTCCAACGAGAGCTGCGGCTCCGGCCAGATAAGTCTGGAGTTCTTCCAGAAGAAGAAGAACCGCTGGCCATTCCCCCAGGAGTCGATTCCCTGGGAGGTGTGGACCGTGCATCTGGATCTGATCAAGCACGAGAACGAGGACGAGCGCCAGCTGTGTCGCGAGAATGTCTCCGATTTGCTCACCGAAAAGGTGATATACATCACGGAGCTAATGAACCGTCACGACTACGTACCCAAGACGCCCAGCCAGAGTGAGCTGGACCTGATCTTCGACACATCCTTCCCCGATGTCCAGCCGTACCTATTCAAGTTCGACTACTCCACCTCGGGCTCCGCGGCACCCTCCATGGGCAATGCCATGAAGAAGATCATCAAGGAGACGCTCGCAATGTGACGGGCTGGCCTCAGGGGGGGTCCCACCACCATCGGGTCAGCGTCGTCGTCGTCGCCGTCGTCGTCGTCGTCGTCGGATCGTTCAAAGTTAGTCGTTCGCGATTTAATTTATTTTTATTTTCGTCGTCGTCTACGTCTCCTTCTTCGTTTCAATTTTTGTTATCCGTTTCGTTTCTTGTCCACCGTAGTTGTGTAGTAATTTTAACATTTAACATATAGTACGAGAGCCATGGGTAATGGTGATAAGATAAAGTACGAGGTAGTCAAATATTTATTGTGTGTGTCCGATCTTTTTATCTACATTTTTGTTTACTCTGCTTTACTGCTTATTACTTATTACCTTTTACTTATTACCTATAACTTGTTATTGATTTAATTCCAACTAGAAAGAGAGGCAGAGAGGCCCCGACTAGGCTGGGTTGTGTAGATAGGGAGAAGGGTTCTTGAGCCTGGGCTGAAGTGCAGCCCGTATAAACTCCCACCAAATCGCTTTAACGACCTGCGTCCTTGCTCCAACTAGCAGCCGTAGGGCAACAGGCGTTGCATTCCTTGAAATTTGGCTTGCTGCACCAGCAAATATACCTGTGTCAGCAAGCAAATACATTGTGTTATAACACTCTCTCTTATTCGCCGGTGTAAATACGCAGAGGGGTGAAAAAAATAAAATAAGAAATTTAAAAAAAGGCAAGCAAGATGCGGTTATAAATGAAATGAGGAAGAGGAGGAGGAGAAGCCTGGATGGATGGCGATGGCGCTGACGATGATGTATGTATAAAAGATTGTGATTGTACTTGTAGTGATTAAATGATAGTACCAACTCTATGTATCCATAGAGATCCAAAATATATAGACGTGTATATGTATATGTATGTAAATCAATGTTTTCTTATATGTCCAAGCTATAAAAGTAATCAATTAATGTACTTTAAAACCTAACTAATATTGTAAAATCGAATTAAGCCGAATAAATCCTTTGAAGCGCACTTTCAAAGTCGAAATGTAATTGGCCTTTCAAGCGTATATAATCGAATGAACCATCGGGATCTGGTCATCGGTACAGACCGATTGATCAGACACACACAAGCTGTCCGCTCCTATTATATTTCCAGCATATGTACTATATACTATATAGGATAGTTCCCATGGCATTCGGCGCGCCGAAGATAACACTCCGTGAGTGAGTCTATCGCTTAATCTCTCCTCTGCTCTCCCTATCTCTTTACCATTATTATTGCTTTTTTTGCGGGTGGGTAAAACGTTCTCTCTCCGCTCTCGTATCGTTTCAGCCCCGGAGATTCTCTGCGGCGAACCTTATGGCCATGCAGTGGACTGGTGGGCCTTGGGCGTCATTGCCTGCCAGATGCTGACACAGAAGGTAAGCGACCAAAGCCGGTAGTCGGTGGGGTAAAAATGCGACTGCGGTTCACACTTGATCGGAATGCACATAGCTCTATGGGGGACAGCAGTGTGACTTTAACACTGATCAATCCGTAACTGGTTTACTGCATCTGGCATGGGGACTATCTTACTTGGCATGCAGCTTAGTAATTGAGGCTCTCGAGATCATAGTGAACATATAATTGGAGGAGCCATGAGATCTGGTGGTAGTACCCACTAGCTAACTATTAACAAAGTCGCTTTATTTACTCAGAACGCCTTACGCCATACAATTCTTTTGCACACGAGTTTTTTGTGCTGTACCCAGCTCTGGGTACAAGTTCTGTTGCCATACAGGTAGAGAGAGCGCGTTCTAGAGCCCATCGCTCTCTTGTAGGTATACAGCGGTAACGGCACCCATCTTTACGCATTTTACATCTGTACGCACACAAGCATATATTTTTTACGCTCTCAACTTTGTGAGAGCAGAGAGAACGCGATTTTTGTCAGAAACAAAAAAAATGCTTACCTATGCCAATTCAAATGTATCCTTACTCATTTTAGTAATTCTAGCGACTTTGCTACTAAAGATTTTCCGTTTTTCATCTCGTTTGTGGCCTAGAAAACTTTTAAAGCAGTACTATATCTTTTTAAGGATCTAATCTTAATCTTAGTAAACCCCAATGCCTTTAGAGATAAGATGTTTCTGATGCTGCCAGCGTACTCATCAGTTGATCCTTTACAACAGTGGTGCCCAGTCAATGTTATATTTGCAATTGTGTAAGCAGGAAATAAAATGAAGTGCCTAGATATGCTAAAAAATAGCTAAAATATTTTGTAATATTAAGTAAGAAAGTTCTAAGACTGGAAAAAATATATTTAACCCAAAAACTGTCTAGATTTGGTCACAAAATTCCAATGTAAATGTTTACATGTGGTGCACACTGCAAGTCAGGGCTCTGGGCACCCCTGCTCTTTATAATAAATAAAGTCCAGGTTAGTTTTTCGATTTTTATTTAAGAATTTTCTCAGTCTATATAAAATCATATATACTTTCGCTCATATATACGTTATAACACTATCGTTATTAAATGTAGTTGCATTATTTTAGAACTCAAATACAAAAAAAAAGGGGGGAGGGCGGGGGAATCCATTGTGTGTGTGTGGTGGTGTTGGTGGTGGTGTGCATCGCACTCTCGCTGCTGGCTTCGTTCCAAGGATCCTTTGCGAAGGATCCTGGTTCCTTTTCTTTTGCCTTTAGTTGTCGGGGATTGCGTAAACGGAGGGAGGAAGGAGGGGTGCGGGTTGTCTTGCCGTGACTAAGATTTAATTAAAATTACATTAATTAAATTATAATTATAAGTATAACTGTATGCCATCTTAGCGGTTTGTCCTGTGTGTGTGTGAGTGTGTGTGTGTGTGGTGTTTGCGGTATCGTTATGCCTACTAGTGGGTCCCGTCCTCCCACGCGGTTCTATTGTCCTGCACGGATCCTCGAATCCTTGGCTCTTCAGGCGGGCTCTTCCCATCCTCTGCCTGTGTGTGGTGTGTGGTGTGGTGTGGTGTGATTTCTGTGCTTCCTTCCATTTACAACTAAGAATACCACCAACTACGGTCGTAGCATTAAGACGCTGCCAAGGCGCAGCCAGTGGTGGTGCTCGGGGTGATTGGATCCTGGCTTCTGCGATGGTGGGGAAGTGGGCAAGTGGGGACTGGTGCTGGGTGAAGGCGGCGTGGGTGTAAAGCTCTCACTATCTCTAGTTCTCCTTCGATTCGCTGCTCTCCTCCGACTCCTTGGACTCGGACGAGTCCTCGTTCTTGGACTCGGACTTGTCCGACTTCTCCTCCGACGACTTCTTTGGCTCGGCGGGCGTGGGCAGAGGAACCGGTGCTGGCTCGGCGACGGCCTCGGCAATGGGTGTCTCATCGATCTTCTTGGCCTCGGGAATGGCAGCTGGCTCCGCTGCTGCTGCTGCAGTCTCACTCACCGGCTCCGGCTTCTGCTCGGGCAAGGCCTTGGCGCTGGCATCGGCGGCGGCCGGCAGCGGCTGCTCCTTCTCCTGCTGCTCCTTGACGGGCTCCGTTATCTTGGTGGAGGCGGCCGGGGCCAGGGGGGCGTTGGTCTTGAGCACGGGAGCCGGCTCGGCAGCGGTCTCGGTGCTCTTCAGCTGGTCCACGGGCTGGATGGGCTTGGGGCTGTCGCCGGACTTGGCCTGGGCTGCCTGGGCGCCGGGCGAGGTGGGAGCAGCCGGTGAGCCGGACTCAATGGACTTCTTCTCCGGCTGCTGGGCCTGCGGGGCAATCACCTGGATGTTGCTCTCCGTCTTGGGAGCCTCAGCGGGGACGGCGGCGGTGGGGGCAGGTGTCTCAGAGGCCTGGGCTGGCTCAGGGATGGCCTCCTTCTTGGCCTCCTTCTGCTCAATCTCGTTGATCCTCTCCTGGCGGGCGGGCTGCTCGGGAACGTTCTCCTTCTCGGTGGGCTCGGCCACCAGGGCGGGAGTCGCTGGCTCCAGGGCATCGGACTTGGCATCGATCTTGGGCTCCTGGGGCTTGGCCTCGTCGACAATCTGCTTCTGGACCTCGGCATTGGAGGCGGGCGTCTCGATCAGTTCAATGGCCTTGGGGGCCTCCTCGGTGCGTGCCGTCTTCTCCTTCTCCTTCTCCAGCTTCTTCTCGGCGGCCTCGGCGGGAATCGTTTCCTGGGCCTTGATCGCCGGCACCTCGACGGGCTTGGCGGGCTCCTCGATGGCAATGGCCTTCTTCTCGGGAATGGCCGGGGCTGTCTCTACATCGGGTGCACTGGATTTGGGGTCAACAGTGGAGATCTCCTTGACGGGCTCAAGAGCGGGCTCGGCAACTGGCGTGGCAGGAGCGGCCTTGCCCTCGATCTTGGCCTCGGGCTCTGCCTCGGTCTTCTTCTCGGCGGGAATGGCTGGAGCGGCAGCTGGTACGGCGGCCAGGGCTGGCTTGGCGGGTGCAGGCTCTATGGGATTCGGGTTGAGGGTCTTGGCCAGCAGCTCGGCCTTGGAGCCGCCATCTGGCTGAATGGCCACCTCCTCGTCGGGCACTGGCAGTGCCCAGACACTGGTCAGGCACACGGTGGCCACAAAAAGTAATTGGAACTTCATCTGCAAGTGGAGGAGGAGGAAGGCAGGCCTTGGATTAGCAGGAAGTGGACAGTGGAGGTTACTGGAATAATGTGTGACCCCTCCCCTTGCACCCAAGTTGGACCTTCTATGCCTCGTTTTTCTTTTTTCTTTCTTTTTTTTTGTTATTTCAATTCCCCAATCATCATCGTTTCCGTTGATTTCTTTTGTAATTCTATTAAATCATTAAATTTTAGCCCCGACGGAAAATCACAATTGAATTCTCGGTTTGTGGACCTTGTACCCTTGCACCCTTACACCTTACACCTTACCCTGGGTCTGGGTCTTTGGATTCTTGAGCTCGAGGGAGGTCTTTCGCTCGGGGGAGGGTCTTTGGTGAGTAACTTGGATCCTTAAGATCGGGGGAGGTCTTTGTTGACCAGCTAAGGTTCTTATGCTCGTGGGAGGTCTTAAGTGACTAGCTGGGATAATTAAGCTCGGGGGAGGGTCTTTTGTGACTCGCCGGGATCCTTAAGCTCGAGGAAGAGTCTTTTCTTTTGGATCCTTAAGCTCGGGGGAGGGTCTTTACTGGCTAGCTGGGATCCTTAAGCTCGGGGGAGGTTTTCAAGTGACTAACTGAGATCCTTACCCTCAGGGGAGGTCTTAAGTGACTAACTAAGATCCTTAAGCTAGCTACCGACTAGCTAGTCTTCTAAACCTCAGGAGAGGGTCTTAAGTGAGCTTGGAGGTTTTTGAAATGCAAATCTTTCGATCTTGGCTCGATCTCTGATAACGTCTGACTTGCAAATTCGGCAAATATGGCCATCTGCTTACTCACTTCCCTATGCTAATTAATTCAACCGCCGCCGTTGCTTTTTATGACCACCAGCAGCAGCGCAGCAGCATAGCCCAATTTGTTAATTAAGGCTAACTAAATGGTTTCTAGACGTCAGTTCTTTGGCTGCTGGCTGGCCCGGGCTGCTCCAAGCCAGTCCCCAGTCGCGGCTTGCCTCGGCTTACGTAACTGGTTGAGTGGGGCGCAGGAACGGAATACCATTCGATACGATGCGATACGATCTTTATGATTTACGAGCGGCGGCGGCTGCTGCAGCCGAAAGAAAAAAAAAAACCAAGAAACTTGTTGAGGAGTAGAAACACTTGGGAAATACACTGTCTGGCACTTGGCACTTTTTGGCTTTTGCGAAACTCCCCCCCAAATCACTGGCCGGGTGTCTCCTTCCTTTCCTAGGGCTGGCTCCAAACCCTCCATCCATACATACCTTCGTCGGTGGCTGCTTTCGCTGGACGATTGCACGGTGTTGACACTGAGTTTCGAAAGGCACTGAGAGGGATTTGTTCACAGAGTTCACAGAGGGGATTCTGTCTGGGATTCCGATGGGTGTACGCACAAAATACAAATACAAAATGCAAAAAAAATATATATATTGAAGAGAAGGGTATATCTGGGTATCTGCTCGGTTGTCGGTTCTTAATCCCGGCCCGTGGTGGTGTCTCCGTGTGTGTGTCGGTGTGTGTGAGTGTGAATGTGTGTGTTTGTGTGTGTTCTCACCGCTCGGCTTCAAGAAACACTTTGAGTGGTTGCCAGCGAGCCGGGGCGCTTATATACCTACCGCCATATAGCGACGCCGGCGTCGGCAGAGCGATCGAGTTCAGTGCTAGGCACGAACATCGCAGCGGGCAGCGACGCGAGCAGCGACTGCGACCGAGCCGCCGGCAGCGACAGCGACCGCGGCAGAGAGAGGTACGTGAGCTGGACAGGATTCCGCACACAGCCAGGCAGGCCAGGCAGGCAGGCAGGAGCCAGGAGTGGATATTTTTAGTTCTAAGAAGAGCAGCCAAAGCGCAGAACCCTTTCTCCATAAATAGACAGCAAATTGTTGGCGGCGTTGTCTATTTTTAAAGCGAATGCAATTTGTAAGAGCTGCGCAGACCTGCCAACCAGAGGAGGCTCCTGGCCTGGCCAAGTACGGGATGCTATTTATAACCCCCTTTTTCGCCTTTCGCGGCCAGGATCGCTGATCGATTGCCATAAGCATCATTAAACGCAGCACGATTTTCAAATGCAGTTGGGACCACCGATAATATCAGCAATCAGCCAGGGCCAAAGAAAAATGCTTAATTGTGGCTGAAACAGCAAAAGGAGCAGGAGGAGGAGCAGCAGGAGGAGAAGGAGCAGCAGCAGGAGGAGCAGCAGCAGGAGCCGCAGGAGTGGGCAAAAAAAAACCGGTATGGGCCAGGGAGCCTGAGATATATATATATGAGAGAGTATAGACAACACACAGTGCCATAGCCAACATCATCTACTGTTGAATCAAAGACGCGGCTGAGGTCCAGAGACTAGCTAGGCCAGCCCAGACCAGGCTAGGCTAGTCAAGGCTAAGTGCAGCGAGGGGAGGAGAAGCATCATTAACATAATCAAAGCCTGCCAGACATGGGTCTCCAGATACCGATCGTTGATTATCTTAGAATGATAAATGCCCATGGCAAGTGGCTGGGATTCTTTTTATAGACACACTCTCTGGCCCCCAAAAAGGATGGGAATCCGTGTGGAAAGTTCCACTGGCAATAGAGAGAGGGCTTTCCAGCAGCGCCGCTTAAATTGTCGCTTACAAAATCCATATCGCATCCGAAAGATACACACACACACCCCAGACAATGGTGTGTCGTCTCTAAGGTCATAGCACACACACAATCGCTTAGCGGAAAAGTTCTGGACGGGGGAAGAGCTGCTACTTTAGATGCTCTCTAGTTAAACGTGCTCTGATTTGGATTTGGATTTGGATCTGGATTTGGAAACACTCTAATTTGGGCACGACACCGCTAATGGTCCGCCATAGTAACCAACAGCCACGACGACGATGGTGATAAGAAAGGGAAACCCAATTTATGTGAACGAGAGACATCTGCTTATTTACGATCTCTCTATGGTTGTATCTGTATCTCTGGGCTGGGTTCTCCCGTTCTTGGGTGCTTAAGTTTTATGGCATTACCTGTTACCTGTTGTTACCTTCGGTTACCTGCTCTGGCCAGGATCCCCTACATAAGGATTGTGTAATACCCGCAAGTATGCAAAAAGCAAAACAAACACAAAAAAAAAGATAGAAATACTTAGAACCCGAAACTCGCCGATCGTTTATCGTTTATGATGATGCTTTTGAAGGTCGGCGCCGTTGAGATCTCCACTGCCACCCCGTCGTCGCCATCGCCGTCACGAAAAGTGAATCTCATAATCTGAAAATATTTTTGCGTTTGGAAAAATCATGCATAATTGCAATTATTATTAAGTTGCTCAATGATTTCCATGGGTAAGCTAAACGGTTGAGAAACAACAACCCATGCGAACGAACTATGTGTTCATGGCGAGAGAATTACGTATTCTAATAGTGCTGGCCCGCCGGGGCCGCCTCTATAATCCCGCCCCACAGCCGCTTGGCAAATTGTATCTTTAGGCGAGTTTTATGGGCTGCTGCAAACACATTAAAGATCGCTTCTAGCTGAAGATTTATTTTTATTTTTTTTGGTAATAAATAAATATAAATACTATGAGTCAGAGTTTTTTTTCTGCTTGAAGTAAGCTCTGGATCGTAAGGGAACTGCGTCTCTGGAGGAGATGTTCCTAGAGGATTTAAAACTGATGTATCTGATTAGGTTTTTTGTTCATGGAGTCCTGTATAAACTCCATTTCCGCTGGGGAATTCCTGGAAGAACCTCTAATAGCTGCAGAAAATGATATCTAAAATATAGGTATAGGTTTCTAATTTAAATAAGGTTTCCATTATGTCCCTGGAAATATCTTTGCTTTGATCTAGAGATTGCTGAGATAGCAAGGAAGGTTTTATCTCAATATTAAACATATTAAACATATAGATACTTCTACAACAAGAACTAATAAGAAACTATTTCATAAACTAGCCATTCCTAAGATACTTAATCCTAAGAAACTTAAAATATATTAAAAGGGAAGAAACCAAAGACTTAAAAGGCAACTTAAAAGGTTACCAATTATAGAAATAGAATGGTTAAGGGTTTAAGAATAGATTTCAGGCCATTTTTAACATTAAATGCAACTTCTTAGCCTTCAGATGGTGGAAAATTGGCCCGCTTAGATCCCTGGCTGACTGAGATCTCCAGACCCCAGTCCCTTGCTCCCCTTGGTCAAGTGGTTGGCGGTCGGTTGGTTAATGGTTGCATTGCTCTGACCATTTTCTTGCGACATTTTTATGCTCTTGACTTGCATAAATATTTGCAGAGCCAGCAGCCAGCAGACAGCATCTAGAGGACATCCTCCACGTAGCTTTTCTGCAGCAATAAATTTGTGCGCCGCGGACACACGACTTTGGGCATCTCGACGGGAGTAGGGGGACTCCTCCTGCTCCTCCTGCTCCTCCTGCTGCTACTATCATGTAATATAAAATGCGCATGCGTTGCAATCAACATCCACATTGTCGTAGTCGTCGTCGTCAGGGCCTCCTCCTGACTAGGAGCATAGGGGGAGCTGGCATAGATGCAAGCGGACGCGCGGCATTATCATTATCGTCCTGCAGTGTAATTACACTAGGCAACAAGTAATTTTAGGCAAGAAATATATATATATTGAATATTTTATTAATTGGCAAACCTTAAGCAAGTCCTAAGTAATTATTTCTGGAAAATAAATATGTTTTTGTAGCTAAAGAGTAGTGAAAAAATGGGAATTTCTGGGTCATCTTCATCTCTGCTAACCCCCTTAGGTAATCAAGAGTTCAAGAATATTTTTATGAATTAATTTTAAATCCAAAAGTATAAAATCAGCAGATTCTTTAACTTATTATCCTGCCCACTCTCCAATTTAAGCCTAAAGTTAAGACCTGGCTGCCTAGTGTTTTCTGCATGCCACAAGCTCAGGCACAGGCACATCCCGTGCCACTGCCACTGCCACAACAGTGCAAACACACACTCACACACACACAGAGAGAGAGATAGAGAGAGAGAGAGAGGGAGAGAGAGCAGTACTAGACGTGCGATCAGGGCAGCGGCAGAGCAGCCTTCGCCTTTGCCTTTGTATCTCATGGATACATAACTCTTTGTTATTGGCCTTGAATGTCCTAAGCACGGAAAAGAGGTCATTGTCGCATAATACGTCCAGTCTTGGCCAGTCCCAGTCCCAGTCCCAATCCCAGAGCGGTGGACAATGACAGTGAAACCTGGCGGCGATTCCCCATGGAACTGCAGCGAAATCTATGTGCGCTGTGGTTTTTCCTTTTTTTTCTGTTTTGAAATTTGTAATTAAAGTAGACACGCATTTTAATGACTGTAATTGAAATGGGCCGGCGACCAAAGAGAGGGGTTCTGTGTCTTTGGCGGAGCCCAGCGATCACAGAAGCATGTGGCCTGGACCGACTTGGATGTGGAGAAAGAGAGAAAAAAACCCGATTAAATAGATGCATGTGCATATATTAAAAATGCATTTATATATAAATAGCTCTCAGCTCAGCTTGGCTTGGCTTAGCTTGGCCTGGGACTTGCTCTTCGACTTGGACTTGGACTTGGACCTCGACTTGGACTTGGTCTTGGTCTGGGGCTTGGTCTGGGGCTTGGATTGGTCTGGGGCTTGGGCAATCTATTGCGAGAGACAACGATGGCCAGTTAGCCAAGGCATCTTTGGGATGCACTTCCTGTTTGATCCGAGATTGATAAAGCATCTTAATGCGTTAATAAAACGTGGCTGAATCTTGCAGATTATGGCCATTCCGTGTGTGTTGGCTTTTTGTCCGACTGTTGCGGTTCCTTTGCCGCCGCTTCTTTGGCATTCTTTTTTTTTTCTCTCTCTTGCTGACTCTGCAAGATACAAAGATTAAGACAATTATCTGTGTGGACATTAATTCTAGGAAATATAAAAATAATAATCACTGGTCTTTTTGTTTTTTTTTGTGTGCACTAAACATTGTGTCGCCGCGATAATTGGCCATAGCATCAGCATAACCAGGAGGGAGGAGTTGATGACCCGAACGGCGGCTCTTTCCTGCCTGCCTGACTGGGCCATGGTCAGCATGTGTCTATGAATGTAGTATCTGTGTGCCCAAAATCAAACGTAGAATCAATCTGAATCCAAAGCCGAAGCTGAGTGACAGACAGACCACAGCTCACGTGCCAGCAATTACTATTACCATGCGTCACATTGTCAACGATAAAAAGTGACAAATGGAACAGGCACAGATATATAATGTCAAGNGGGGCTTGGATTCTGGGGAGCAGAATCAGTGGAGCGCTCGTCTCATTTCGCAACTTGTTTTCGAATCAACGAACCAACGAACCAGGAAGGTGGCGGTGCCACATAGCTCAGAGCACACACACAGCCCGTCCAGTCCGTCCAGCCCGCCTGGCGTCCATGCCCTCCTCCCCCCTTGGATGCTCGTCATCGCCTGCCAGCGGATCATTACCTCGTCGTCGTCGTCGTTGCTGGCCGCCTGTGATTTAATTTAATTCTGCTAAGCACACAACCCAAACTGTTTCACTTTGTCAAGTTGTCGCTGGCGTTGTCAGTTTGCGGCCGCAGCCGCATTGATTAAGCTTAATTTGCCGCTCCGAAAATGCAGGTCAAACCTTTCGAAATCTCTCGGCATTAGGCCACTGCTAGTGGCTGCTGCATCCTAAAAAAAACAGCAACCTAAGCTAAGTCTTTGTGTGTGTCTCTATTATGTTTACATTATCCACTAGATATGTTGTGGTCGGATTACCTTGAATTCCTCCCGCTTGGCATTCTTGGTGACTCATTCCCCATTAGCTGCCTGCGCCTTCCTTTCACCTGTTACTTACTCGCGCGGGGAAAGTATCTGTATCTGTATCTGTATCTATCTATGGGTTCTAGCTATCTATGTGCTTAAGTTCAAGTGCGTGCATTGCTCGAGCACAGCACCATCCCTCCCATGAGTACATTCAAGTGCAGCCTCTGTAATTAGACGGTAGTCAGTGTCAGTAAGTGGCTTTTACATGACAATTGCAGTCGCCAAATTAGATTTGCATGAGTTTAGCCTGGAGTTCTGCCCGCCTTCGGCTCTCCCTCTCTGGCTGAGAGACACACACTCTCTCCCTTTGGGGTCTCCTGGGTTTCTTTCTGGGAGTGCGGGCGGGTATTACAGCACACTCCATCACCATAACCATAACGAGCTCAGAGCTCAGAGCTCAGAGCTCAGAGCTCAGCTCAGCTCAGCTCAGCTCTGTCCCGTCCAGGCAGCCCAGCATCAACTCAACAAAAATTGTCTATTTCTATTTTAAAAAGTAGTCGACCGCTAATTGAATCCAATTTGCATGCATTAGCGTTCGTGGAGCCGAGCTGCTGATGGGCTGAGCTGAGCCGGGCTGAGCTGGTGGCTCTGCCGGGCCACGCCAACCTGCGCCAAGCTAATCCAAGACGATCTAAGACATCCCATCCCAAGATGGGTGTGATGCCTTGCAGAATTATCGGAAGATGAAGTAAAATTTTAGATCTTCAAGCAAAAGGTTCTAAAAAAAATGCAAGCTTAAAAGCTATTGCAGGCAGTGCGCTTGTAATTCCCAAGTACGAAGTTAGCAACACATATCTAGCCAAATGTGGAGGTTAACTTTCTGTAAATTGTAGTTATGATGAAGCTTTGTGTCTGGAAACTGAAACAATTGTTACTTATTTTCAAATCAAGATCTATGTGGATTAAGTTAGAAAAAATCTCATCAAAAATGTAATTTTCTTTAAATTCTAAAGAACAGGTACCTAGAAAACTTTACATTTTCCATCTACCTATACAATTTAATTATTTCTTTATGTTATATGTTATTTATCATTAATTTATTGAGTTCAAAGAGGAGCTAGGTTCCTTAGCTCTCAAAATCTAACAAAATCCAACCCAGAAGAGTTCCATTAGAAGTGACTAATCTGCAATGGAGGGAGGGTACTCCTCCACATTTTTTCGCATCTCGCTGTCAGCTCTGTATTTTTTTATTCTTTTTTTTTGTGGTGTTTTTCTTTTTATTATTTTGAACTTCACGGCAAATAACTCGGACGAGCATTTTGTCACAAGCCCTGCTTTTTGTTGGCTCTGCCAATGAGCTGACGCCTGCGAATTGCGTATTTGCGTGCTCATGCGTCTGCCTGCTCCAAATTGTTTTGTTATTTGGATATGATTCAGTGCGCCATCATCGGCATTGGATGGCAGTAGTGCTAGTATTGTGACTGGATGCTAATTATTGTACCCTCACTTGGGGGCTATCGGCGAATGATAGACAGCTACGACTATTTAGAAAATGGGTACATATAAGCAGCCACATTACATATTAACTTGAAAGATATATTAATACCTGAACACATTGAATTAAATTGGAGTAATACTAATAATTTATAATAGAATACTTGTACTTATTACATCTCATATTTATATTATTAATTATTATGATTTAATTAAGGCAATGCCTATTCTTTAAATACGTAATAATTACTCGCTTTACCCAATTTTTGTGGGAAAGAATTTTATTTTTAGTGCTATGTGGTTTTTCATATCGATAAATATCGATGTAAGGTCTCTAGAATATGCATAGTTGAGCCCTTTTTGGGAGCTTTTCTTTATTGAAACTCGCCTGATTATCAAATGGAATATATTTTTAAATTGGCCTTAAAAATCTGAATTAATGAATCATGAAATATTGGAAATATATTTGGGTCAAGGTGCAAACTGCAAGGGTATTCAAACCTCGGCTTGCCGCAGTGAGCTTTATTTTCTTTTAATTTCCCAAGAATCGGAGCACGCATAAATGATGGATGTCTCATCGTTTTGTTAGTTTTAGCCTTGGTTTAGGGTTTCAAGAACAACAGCTTAAAAGCAAACAAACAATAAAAAAAAATGTAAAAGAAAGCATTAATATTTCTACATATATTTTAGTTGCATATTTAAATACTTAAGCATTCAAAGAAATAAATGTATAAATAAAATATATATATTTCTTTATGTTATTCCCTCTGATTGACCTTACCTTTATAAACAAATTATTATACTTACCATAATGCCGGGACAAATGGTTTGTGCCTCAACTTTTGTCAGAACAGCACAAAACTATGCTTTAAAAAATTAGAAATCAGAAGCTGTGTAACTGGTTTAAAACTTATACATATAACTCTGTGATGTGATATATATATTTGTATATTTAATATATTAAATATATTAAATATAATTTATATATACAAATTTCATTAAACACAAAAGTTGTTAGCAAAAAGAAAAGCCTGTAAAAAGCTGCATTTGTTCTTTGAAGAAGCTGGAAAAACGTAGGAGTTGTTGTCTAATTAATTAAACAGAGAATTGTATATATATTGTATATATTGATTATATAAATTTCCTTTTAAAATCTCAGCCCACAGTTATGGCCTACAAGCCAGTCCAATTAATGCATCTTAAGGTGCAGCCAGTGGCCAAAAGGCAGTCGTAATTTCACAAAGACAGCTTCCTGGCCATGCGAAAACCTTTGTGCGCAACCCCTTGGCCTTTATTTGTGAATATTTATATTAAATTACAAGTTGTCCCAATTCAATTCCCACCTTCACTCGCTTGCAGTCGCCCAACATCAAACGCCATCTGATGCGACGTCGCCAGGAGAGTGTGGCGCTGGAGGAGGAGCGCCTGTCCAATGCCCCGTCCATTGCCCAGATCAACGGCTGCCTGCAGGACAGCGATGGCGACGCTGATGGCGGGGAGTTCCTGCCGGAGGCAGTGCACAGCCTCAGCCATGAGGGGCAGGACGTGCTCCGCCAGCTGCTGGCCATAGAGCCGCGCCAGCGTATTCGCAGTGTGATGGCGCTGCAAAGGATTGCCCTCTACAAGGGCTACAAGCTAAGTGCCAAGCGACTCCTCGCCGTGAGTGTTCTCGCCTCTCTTGAACTGGACCTTTCATTTTGAGTTAACCTTTCACCTTTTCGCAGCTCTCGCCGCGGGACATCATTGCCAGAGATGGCATTCGGGTGTACGAGGACAATCGATTCGATCTGGCCACCAGCCAGTGTGCCATCCAAGCATTCCAGAACTTCTAGTGGAACCCACGACACCCCAAGAGTTCAGCCATAGTCTTGGTATTATTCAGCGGTATTTGCTTTTTATTAAAATTTCCATAGCCATTGCCATGAACAATTAACGCAACTGTGTTTCCCTTGCTCTAGGAGTGGGTTGAACAATGGACATTTAGAGCTTAAAAAATTGTGTTAAATATGTTTTAGTGTTTGGTTAGAGATAAGGTTGAAGCAAAGACACTTTATTTACTAAGATGCCGCAAGCCATACGCATTTTTCGCAGAGCTGGATCCAGGCTTTCTTGCCAGAGAGCCAGAGAGAGCGCGCTCTAGAGCCGATCGCTCTCTTGTAGGTATACAGCGGCAGCCGACGGCTGTATGGGTTTACACGTATTCTCACGCATTCTACATCTGTACGCACACATGCAAGCGCATACTCAACTTTGTGGGAGCGGAGAGAATGCTATTTTCGTCAGGAACAAAAAAAATTGCTTGCATATCAATTCAAATGTATGATCGTTACTCATCTTAGTAACTCTAGCGTCTTTGGTTGAAACCTTGTAGAGCTACGAGAATATTTACTAAATATTTTTATGCTTTTGCTACTTTAGCTTTTGGTTATTTGTTTATATATAATATTTTATACTTCGGTACAAGTCCTCCATCGCTGTAGCTGTCTTCCCCTGGTATTTAGCGCTGGGAAGTAGGATTATCTTTAAAAAAAAATTACTTACTCACTAAACTACTTCTAAGTTCCAAGCGGAACAACTACATGTGGATATTTTAGTGAAGCATTATTTGTTTATAACTCGCAAAACTACGTCTTAAAGCTGGGTATTTCGAGTAATTACCAATGAATATATAATATTATTTATTGTCGACTTTTACGAGTAATTATTAGCGGATAAAGCAAGCATATATTGATTAAATAGGCATTTATACCATAGTGTCTTCTGAGTGACCATCAGCATTTGTGTAGTGGGAATGGGAGTACAGGCTAAGGGATGACAGGAACCTGGCGGCAGTGGGATAGGGAAAGCTGGATGAGGAGGAGTGACTGGCTGGGACACGGGGAGAAGTCATTGTTATTATTCTCAACCAGATTGTTCCTGGTGACCTATGTCGCCGCAGTGGAGCTAATGAGGGCCAGAGCGCTGGCCAATCGAAGCTGGCGACCGTGAACAATGCGTGCTTCGCGCATGCTGCAATTGTTCATGTACTTAATCACTAATATTTCCTTTCTCTCCTGGTACTTGGCACAGAACGGCGACGAGGCCGGATGCTTCTCCTGACAGTTGGCGCACTGAGTGCGGAGGCATGCCAGAGGCGCGTGCGGTGGTAGGTTGCAGCCCTCGCAGGCTGCTTGCCACTGGCAGCGCTTGGTCGTGTGGCCCAGGAGCTGGCAATTTTTGCAGCGCATGGGTTAAGGTATATAGGCCGTAACCTGGACTTTCTTCTTGCTGACAGTTATGTGGTCGGGCAGAGCAGCCAGGTCGAAGGTCAATTGGATTTTGCCATTGGGCCAGAATGTGCCATTGACATTGGTGCCGTACTTGTACACCGCCGTCACATGCTGGGTCCTAAGCTCGGCCAGGATTTCGATGTCAGGCACTTTGATCAGAGAGTTGTCATAGATGGTGCCCTTCACGTGCTTCATGGTTGCGTGCAGTTCACAAGAGATCTCACAGATGCAGACGAGCTTCCTTCCTGGCGATCGCAATGTTCTTCACGAGGATTAGCAGTTTGGCGTTCCGTTGGTTTGAGATTGATTCGACTTCGACACTGATAAACTCTGATGGGCTCTGTGCTATGTGGTGCGATCTATCTGGAACCTGGATGGTTATTGGGCTGGTGTTTCTTCAGACGTTTATCCTTAGGTGGGTCGACTTCGATGCCATAGTATTATAAATATTATAATTACTATCAGTATTATCACCATTATTAAATAATTTGTCATGACAAATATCTGAATGACGTCCATGCCCGTTGAGTGTTAATCGGTGACTGAAATTTGGCATTCTTGGCATGCAGACCAAATACTAATAACACACACAAAGGCCTTAACGTGAGGTGTTAATTACATTTATTCCAATCCGTCTAAACAGTCCGTTAACAACGACCAGCCATGTCTTGGGCATGGCAAATGCATCTGCAGTCAGGCATCGGGCATCGGCCATCGGACATCGGGAGTCAGGCATCACGGACAAGTGCAGCTGAAGATAAGGAGCTTGGCATTCGTGGCGAGCCAATTCCTAGGAAATGCACCAACAACAGGCGGATAAAGTGTCACGGACCATCCACCTATGCCGGAGCCCTTCAGTCATTGAGTTGCCACCAACAACTGCACAAGGATTATGGGGCTGGAAGTTTGCCCAATGGGAGTTAATTCTCAGTTTTTTTTTTTGGCTAACTAATTTTCGGCAGGGTAATGCAATTATAATTGGGGATTATGGAGGAGGAGGATTTAATTAATGTTTAGGCATTTAATAGGGATAATAAGCACAGCAAATAATTATTCTGAATGCTCTATTTTATGCTCATTTCCTTTAAAGTTCGTGACAGGAAATCATTTTTAATTCACAAGTTAACTGGCAACTGCGAAGTTTTCAAAAATCATAATTTGTTGTTTCATTAATCTATTTTAAAATCTTTTTACCATATGTACTTAAAAGTATTTAACGATATTCATTGTCGTTCACAAGGTAGGTCGCGACAGGAAGGAACGCCTTGCAGAGCAATTTATTCCTTAAAAGTGTATTTCTTTTGCGTTTTTCTAGAAACCACTGTTTTCCAACTAATCAATTTTTACTTGGTCATTATTTTTATTTAAGCAAAATATCGAATATACTCCAATTCTTACTTAATAACTAGGTTGTACGCAGTCTTTAATAAATATTCCCAAAAAGGAGTCAAATGGATCAACCGCCCTTAAAAATGTGGATCATTTGCAAGAAATAGTAAAAGAAACCCAGGTTTTAAAATATCAGCTATATGAAGCATTTAATAAATTTATATAATATTATATTAAATTATTAAAACAATTCAAAATAATGGAATTATTATTTATACATGGGCCAAGAATCTTAATCGCTTTTAGAATACAATGGAGAGAGGCTATAGCCTTGCTATGCATAATACTACAATATCTTATAGTAATTTTATGAGCATTTTATGAAGAGGTATTACAACTTTTAATGGTTTATATTTTTTTTTAACACACAATGAGACATTGATAAGTATTTAGTAACAAAAATAAGAAGTGCAAAACAGACTGCAGGCAAGCAAGAATGAACATGCAAAAAAAGCTGTAAATGACAAAATATCCTAAAAATAACCCAATTAATTAACTAGATGTATTGTTTAAACACAAGCTGCGAGTAAATAATTGTTATTCCTAGCATGCCTGAATAATAAAGTGCATTGAAAGGGGCAGATGGATTCGATGCAACCCGCCTTGCTTCGATTCGCTTCGGTTCCAGGAATTGCAATCACCACTGAGTCCAGTTCCGTAAATAGCATTTCCGTTCAGTCCTGCCGCCTGGCTTAAGGCGGGCGAGGGGCGAGGGGGGGGCGGGGCTCCCTGTAAAGTTGCCATGGGGGCAGACCGCTTAATGCCTGCACCTAGGAAGGCGGGGACTTTCTATGGCTTAGGCCCGAGGAGAGTGCATTCAAACGGACGCCAGTTTGCGTCACGATGACGTGCGTGGCGAGCTTTAAATCCCGTGCCCGTGCTTGCCGTGTCCCGGCGTGGGTGCGTGACTGTACCCCACACCCACTCGCCTGGCAAAAGCTCTCCCCGAGCTTTGTCAGCTGCTCCAAAGCCAAAGCTCTCAGCTCGCTGCTGGGGCCAGGATGCGAGTGAGAGAGAGAGAGCGAGCGAGAGAGAGCGCGCTTCCCAGCGAGAGCGGAGAGCGACGACGACTCGCTGGAAAGCATATAGTGCAGAGCAGCACACGTAGAAGCCACAAGCAGAGGCAGAGGCAGGAGCAGGAGCTGGAGCAGCAACAGCGGCAGCGCAGTTACAAAAGTCCTTAACAACAAATACATACATGCACCACCGCATATCGATATCCTCCCAAGAATCGTCCTCGCTGCTGGCCAGAAGTTAAGTGGAAAAAGTGAAGAGCGATTCCTGGCAAGAAACTGCGACGGCATGGCTATTGGGCCCTCCTCGCGTTGCACCTCTGTGAACCCCAGCGGGCATCCTCGAGGAAGCTAGGCGCCCACTGCTGCACTCCCACTCGCTGACAAGCATACCATGGCGAGGACTCGAAGCCCCCAACGAAATTAGGCAACAGGAGGAGCAGCGGCGGGAGAAGAAGGGAGAAGGAGTGCGGCGCCATGGCGCTGGTGCACACATACCTGGGCACCTGGGAGGTAAGATATATCCTGTGGGCATACATCCCCCATATATATACACATCCACCTCCTATATGTTTGTCCGCCAGATCGTATGCTGCACCTTCGAGGGCAAGCGGGAGCTGTCCGGCCTGGAGGGCATCAAGTTTCGGCTGGACGACACCAGCGACATCACCTGGTACAATGACCTGGTCAGTCCACTTCCTGAATCAAAAGACTGCGGCGGCCCGCTCTGCGAATCGGCGAGCGTGCTCTTCAGCTGCGAGACCTTCGACGTCCACGAGCTGAATCCGCGCCTCGTCTTCGGAGCCTTTGCTGGCCACAGCATCGAGTTTAGCGTGAGTTCCGCCCTTCGGATCGGGTCCACCTTGGTTCCCCCAAGCTAACCGTGTACCCCTTCCCCCCAGACCAACACCTTAACGCCGACTGAAACGCTGGTGCTCAGCTGCGAGAACTGGTATGCCGTGGAGTGCAAGCGCCTGCAGGATGGCCAGGCGGCTGGACAGGAGAAGCAGCTCAGCTTCGGCGAGGCCCTGCAGGAGTCCTACTTCAGCGACGTGGTGGTGAAGAGCGCCGGCGGCCTGGACTACGCCCTGCACGCCTCCATCCTGCGGCTCAACGGCTTCGACTGCAGCATGTGCGTGAACAGTGCCCCGCCCTCGGCCACTGTGCGCCTGCCGGTCCGGAGCTGTCACAGCGGTCCGAATACGCCCAATCCCATTAGGATCTCCGTGGCCCCGGCCCTGGAGCCGGGCGAGCAGGAGAAGTGCCTGCCACGGCTGAATCTCTCGCCCATTTACCTGCAGCCACCGTGCGACTTTCAGAGCGGCGGCGGAGGCGGGGGCTTGGGCGCGCAGCGTGGCCACCAGTTCAGCAGCAGCTTCAACTGCCTGAGCAATGGGAATGCCGGCGACTCGGGCTCGGACTCCGCGGCAGCGATGGCATCGGCGGCGACCCTGGGCAAGGCGGGGCTGCTCAGCCTGGAGTGCGGCGGCGGCGGCGGTGGCGGGTTGTATCGGCTGCCGCCGACCTCGCACTCGGACTCGCACCTGGAGACCTCGCAGTCGCACTGCAAGAACATATTCAACTTCTGCCAGGACCTGATGCTGCAGCCAGCATCCACGCCCCTGAATCCAGGTGGCGGCCTGGGCAGCAGCAGCCTGGCTGTGTGCAGCATCCGGCGGCCACCGCTGTCGCCGTACCGGGCGCGAAGTCCATCGCCCTTTCCCAGCTCCATGGACACCCCGCCATCGTCGCCGCTGACGCCGGTGGGTGTGCTGTGCAACCTGCCCACGTTCCTGCTGGGCCCCATCCTCCACTGGCTGTACACGGAGTCGCTGCTGCCCGATCTCGACGAGGATGTGTGCGAGAAGCTGATCAGCTTCGCGGAGACGCAGCCATCGCTCACCAAGCTGGTGGAGCCCACGCGCAAGTACCTGCGCCTGATGCGACTCAAGAAGTGTGAGTAGCAGGTGACCAGGTGGTGATCCCAGGCCATGATCCTAACCCAATTCGTATGTGTATGACTCCTTACAGTTGTGGTCAATGTCACCATGGACCTGCACAACATCCTCAACCGAGTCATCCAGTGCATCAATCCCCTGAACATCACCCACGAGCCGGCGCTGCTGTATGTGACGTTCCAGGATGCCTTGCGTGAATGCGCCATAGGTATGTATGTCCCAGTGGGATGGATCTCCAGGGCCATCGGTTACATAATACCCATTGCATTTACGCTTGCAGGTTGCGCCAAGGTGCTGCAGTTCTGTAATATCTTCATTACCGATGCCACGCACATGACGCGCTATCAGAAGAACGAAATTGTCAAGTACATCCGGACCCGCATCCCCATTTTCATGTCGCAAACACAACAGCTGCTCCGCAACGTCCTTGGCGTCTTTGTGGGCCTCAGTGTCGACGAGAAGGCCGAGCTGGTGAACTATCTTGTACCTGAAGTGAGTGTGGATCCGTTGGATCGATTAACTCTTTTGATCATTCAACTCCTCTTGCGTAAAGAATGACAAGAAACTCAAAAGAGTCTCCTCCTTGCAGTTGTGTCGGTTGTTTTGCTTCAGTTGTGTTTAAGCTTAACTCTTTTCGGAGAGACAAAATGCAAAGCTCTCTCAGAGTGCCTAACTGCACAGCCCTCTCTTTCGGTAGTCAGTGTTATTGTGACTGCTGGCTTTAAGCTAGCGTGCAAGAGAGACGAAGAAAGCGGAAGAGCTTTCCGCAAAGCAAGTGTTGCCAAGAGACCTAAGTCTGTTATCCCATTAAAACCGAGAGAAAATAGAAGAGGGTTTATCTGAGAGGTTTTCTTTAAACTACGTTCTAACTTTTAATGAAACGGGAACCAACCTTACGAGCTCTTTTGAATATCATTGGAAGAATTCAAATTATAATTCAAAGAGCGCCAAAATGTATGCTACAAAATATTACTCTAGAAATTGGCACCTCAGTTATATTATTCAATACTTTTTAACACTTTTTCAGCTATTTTCCAGGACAATATAAGTTTTCTAATAACAAACTCTATATTATATATCCACAGATCGAATCAACCTTATTTGTATTGACCGCTGTGATAGAAGAAATCAAAAACTCATTGGAAATCATGTGTAAAGTAAGTAAACCCTTTTTCCTTTGACATTTATTGAGCGTGTAAAACCAAAACCTGCCTGCTTAGGACCTGAAATGTTCCCACTTGGATCTGCCGCTGCAGCAGCAGCAGGAGGACGATGCCATTGTCATGCAGCTGCAGTTTCCCGATGCCGGCGATCCCTCGCCGCGTCCTCGTCGCGGCGCACCCGTGGGCCTTACGCTCTACGACAATCTGACGGACAAGCAACGGCTCAGCTCGGCGGAAAATGATCTCAAGTTCGTTCTCTACATGTATGAAGTACGGAAAATGCGTGACATTTACGGCCGGATTGTGGCAGCCCTCGAGATAATCAAGGACAAGAAGTAAGTGCGGAGGAAGTGCAGTGAGTGAGCGGATGTCCTGTAATGTCTCACCTTCTTGCAGGAGCACCTACTGCGACATGGACTTTCTCAGCAAGAGCAGCACCATAAACCAGAACCTGGAGCAGCTGATCATGGACATTCCCGCCTACATTTTCATAGTGGAGAACCTGTCGGATCGACTGGACGACAAGTTGGGCTGGAAGGAGTTCAAGTTCTGCTTCAAGTTGGCCACCAGTCAGATCGTAAGTGGGGTTAAGCTTTTATGATCTTATGACCTTAGAATATATATAACAATATATA